>JAQBSW010001583.1:0-128633 GCA_029291075.1 Eudiplozoon nipponicum
CTGACTTGTCTAATCATTCTGCCCGATTGCTGTGCTTGTTACTGTGATTCAGAACACTACTTTAGTTAAAAATGTCAAGTAGGCGTGAACGAATCTTTATTATGTTTTTTCTAATTTTTACATTAGACGCACAACGGAGTCATGCTGACAAGTGGTGGAAGCACCGTTGCACCAGTAAGTACATCATCAATTGGTATCCCATCAATTTTTCGTCCTTTGGGCGCCACTGTGAAGCTGCTTCCACCTAGTACATTGAATAAGGAGGGTTTGACAGTGAGCTCGGGAAGTCGAGAGGAACACGCAGTTTTGCGACCATTGACAAACAACTCTAATGTGAAGTCTATCGGTAAGTCAATAGTCTGTTAGTTGGGTCGGTCCGATGGTCATATAAATTTTCGACCTATCAACTGGCGGTCCTTAGCTTATCATACGAACAACATTAATATAAACTTTATTAGTACTAAGGGATACAGCTTCTTACGTGCATAATTTACACGTTTTAAATGTGTAATGTCATATTAAGTGCAAGTCTGATTTACTCTTTGAATAATTTTCAGCTGCTAGATAATACTTTTTGCTGCAAATTCATTTAAAACTAATTTCTAAATTTCCGTTTGCCGCTTATGTCTTGGCTACGCTTCTGGATCGCTCTTTAATGCGACGGAAAGCATACATGCCCCTCTAAGACATTTTTGCTTAATATAGTCTTTGTTTATAGGACTTTTTTTCTGAGAGTATCAGTTTGAAAGACAATCCATTTATAAGAAGTTATTGCGTACTAGTTTGGCCCAAATCGGTGATGTACTAAATAGAGGTCAACTTCTTCATCATCACGCTATCGAGACGAGAGTCTTTATTTTTATTTTCCTTAATACAAGCATAATACGTGTATATGTGCAATGATGTACGTTTTTGATACAGAATTAAGCATGATCATGCGTTTATATATGCATATTTTTGCATGCTTGTGCGTATGATTGTATGTATGTGTATGTGCGTTTGTATACATGTATATACTCATGCCTCTGCCATTTATCTGTTATGCACGTGCTTCTGTCTTACTCAATGTGATTGAAATATCTATATATGGTCAACATTGTGAACCGATATTAAGCGAACATTGTTGCGGTCTTGATATAAACACCTGACCCATTAATTACTTACATATGTCAGTATAAACTAAGAATTGTATAGTGTAGAAAAGGCAATTCATCCAGTAGACCGGTTTCGTCCTTATTGGGAACTCATCAAGTACTGGCCAGAATTTGCCGCGGACAGGATACGAACCTGGGCACGTCTGCTTCGGAATCTGGTGCTCTAACCACTGAGCTATCCTGCCGCACACTACACTACACACAATTTTCAGTTATATACTAACTAATGTAACTTGGTTAGTCAATTTTTCCTTTAGGTGGAGCTCATATGGCATCCATTTAGACCCAAAGTTCCAACTAACCATGCCCAATCTGTCATTACTGAACAGACACCACATTACATGGGGAAATGGTATTGAAATGAACATTTATATAATTAAACGAACATTGGTTGCGCGGGTGGTGATAACAATTATTATAATCAAGGTTGCGGTCTTGATATAAACACCTGACCCATTAATTACTTATATATGTCAGTATAAACTAAGAATTTTATAGTGTAGAAAAGTTAATTCATCCAGTAGACCGGTTTCATCCTTATTGAGAACTCATCATGTACTGGCCAGAATTTGCTGCGGACAGGACTCGAACCTGGGCACGTCTGCTTCGGAATCTGGTGCTCTAACCACTGAGCCACTCTGCTTCACAAACCGATATTAACGCTTTTTTCAGTTTAATTCACTGTATGGTAATGTACTTCACATTATTTAAAATTATCTAGGTCAATCTTCTCGAATAATTCTGATGAAAAGTACAACGCCGATGAATGCTGATAAAACATCTCACAGTGTTTCCACGTCGACGTCTGCGGACATCACTAGCACACTTCCAGTGAACCCTGTTACTGTGAATTCTTCTTGTTCGGATACAGATCAATTATTAAAAATTAGCACAAGTGGTATATCTTCTCCCAATGTATCATCAGTTTCATCAACTGCATCTGTTACAAACATTTCAACTGCTGAAAATAGTACCAATTTTGCTGCTATTCTTGCTGTTGCCGGTAACATGAGCACCATCGAAAGCAACGAAAAACAGACAACTGCTCTTACTACTGTTACAACGAGTAGTTCTAAGGTATCACTAGCCATTCGCCTGCAATCTGCAGACTCGGGTCCTAGTCCTGTTTGTGTTACTTCGGGTCAACTGCGAATGACAAGCGTAAATTCTGTCAACAACAGCATCGCCGGTTTTGACAGAGAGAAAGCTACAAATATGTCTACCTCTACTGTGGATAGTGGCACAGATGAATTGACATCTCGTAAACTGTCCGTCGTCTTACCTTTATCTTCCAATGTAAGTCTTTTTGTCTTATTTAATGTATCCTCTTCATCATCATTGTACTGCCCTACGACATTTGAACCATTACTTATCGTTTCATCAACATTGAGTAGAGTCGTTCTTACAGCTTGACATCCATGTCTAATTTTACAGTCCTGCAAGCTTCTCGCCATTTACTCTAATTTAGCCACTTCTGCTTCCAAAGTGATCACTTAGAAGTAAATTCGTACGTAGGTACATAGCCTGATTGGTTTATAGAGTGGATAACAATTAATAAGTGTAATTTTATATAGACCGCTATAAAACACTTCCAATCAATACTTCTGATTGGCTAATACAAAGGTATCTTATTCTTGAAAGCCAAATTTCTATTGGCTATTCTAAATTTGATCTGTAACATGCACATCATACTTCCATAGTTTAATTACGCCAACTATTTAATAAATTAATTAATTAATAAAGCCTCAAAAATATATCTAGTCGCACTGCTACACTCAAAATAACTTATAGTAATTTAATTAATAAATAAAATATGAGAAGCCTCTTGCGACGCTCCTTAAAAAGAGCAGTACATGCTGTCTTGATGCATTACTACAATTTTCATTTTCGGCACTAACATCATAACCAAAATTAAATAAGGGTTATGCTTTGATCGTAAAAGATAATTTGGTTGCCATTTACTATGGCTGGTTTGGATTATTATTTTGGCCCATATCCGCTGGCTTACTGGATATAAGAAATTTTAGTGGCACAGTAGCACCAACGGCATATTGCAATAAATTATTTAGATATGAAAATCATTACTAATGATAGGATCTCGTCTTCAATGATAATTATCATCTCGCCCGTAGCCATAGAAATTCTAGCCTGATGACCGGCGGACTCAAGCTAGTCAACCCGGGATTGTTAGCATGAACCTTGCCGGGCCATAAAGGGACACAGCCATCATCCCGTTACATTAAGCCTCGAGTTTGGTCTAACTGCACTGTAACTTTTTGTTAAATGTGTAGTGACGAAATGAGAGCAAGCGTTCCAGACGTGAAGGGCAAGTTTCGGCGGCTGAAGGAAACTTTGGCCACTGGCATCTTGGCAGACAGTGCTCATCAGCCTTGGTTGGCAGACTATCTAGGAGAAGGAAAACTCCGAATACAAACTATCACTAGGAATGGGCGACCTAGTGTTCTTTTACAGTCCACATATAACCATGACAAGGACAACTTACAATAAATACATACTGCATTGGCCGTCGCGCGGTATAAAAATGGTCGACTTATCTGCTGAACTGTGCAGGGTGGATAAGCCAAATCGAGCTACTGCAGGCAAATCCTTTCCTTCCCATTCCTCTTCTCAATCTAACAATAACACTTTTAGATACTATAAATATGGTTGGTTTAGATCATAACACTGAGCCCAATACCAGGTTGCCAAATATTGAAAATGGTTTTAGTAGACGATCATTCATTAAACCTAGGTTAGGTCTTAACGTAGGCGCATTTAATGTGCAAATATTAAAACAGCTTGGACAGCAAGAATCTCTTCTTCATACGTTGGATAAATGATAAATCGACATATGTTGCGTATCTGAAACCAGAATACAGGATCCTACGTGCATTACAGAACTTGTTACACCATCCCAATCTACGCGTTATTGGCTTCGAACATCTGGTTCAACAGAGTTCTCACAAGCCGGTAAATGGGGCATTGGTATTGCCCTTAGCGCGCGAGCTGATGCTTGCTTAATTGAATGGGTCCCTTTAAATAGTCGATTGTGAGCGGCATGTTTAAATACATCTACTAAAGGCAAAGCAAAAACCGTTATCATCTTTGCCTCTTCGTTGTATCTGTACATGCTCCTAATTATTGCAGCACAGAAGAAGGCAAGGACGCTTTTTACTCCGAATTAAGCTCCTTACTAAATTAATCACAAAGTTCAGATATAGTCCTGGTTATGGATGACATGAATGCTCAAGTCGGGCGCTTAAGTAACACAGAATTTCATTTAGGTGGAAGATAATCTCTAAGCTGGACGCGCAACGATAAGGGTGAACGGCTTTTGGATAGCTGCGCTGAACAAAGACTATATTTAAGTAGTACAAACTTCAGACGTAGTGTTAGACGTTGTGTTACATCGCGTCCTTCAGCACCCGGACAACGGTGGACTCAAATAGATCAGGTCGTTCTTTATGGAACACTTATGTCGTCTCAGACCATGCACTTATTCGTTTTAGATTTGCACTAAAATTTTCCGGGAAAATAATTAAGAATAAACTCCAAATTGATGTAGGCAAACTCAAAGAAACGTCCTTTCGACAAAATTATGAAAATATTTTATAGGATAATCTAACTGGCCTGAATGGTAAAAATCCGAATATACTTTGGTCCAAGGTAAGTTCCACTATGCACAATGCAGGTACTACTGTATTTGGCTTTGCAGGCCCCCGTAGAAATAATCACTGGCTCTCTGTAAAATCTATGGAGATACTTGAAATAAGGCGACAAATTCCACCTGGCTCGACTCATAATAATACCCATCGCAATATAAGACGCCAAATTAAGCGCACTCTAAAAGTCGATCTCGAAAACGTTTGGATCAGAGAGGCTGAAGAAATTTAAGTAGCTTTCGCGTCAGGTAATATTCGCTGTTTGTTCAAACTTATCCGCGCAACAGGTCCGAGGAAATTAAACGTTAGTGAAACTATAAATGATAAAAACAACGATTTAATAACCGTTAAAATAAGTTGTCTTGACAGGTGGGCTCGACACTTTAGAGATCAATTCTCTTGGCCGCCCGCGTCAGTTTCGATTCTCAAAAGCATTTCTGCATCAACAGTGTGGAATGTTAGTCCCAAAGAACCATCCGAGTTAGAAGTACAGGATCACGCACCACGCACCCCAACGTTGCGACTGTAATATGTAGATATAGACATGGTCGACATGTTTACCTATCTTGGGAGGTATATCAATAACCTAGGCAATATGTCCGACGAGGTGAGAATACGGATCGCGAAAGCTAGAGTAGCTATCTCGAACCTTCGTCATTTATGGAGAAACAGGATTATTTCACTTTTCCTTAAAGGTCGTGTTTACAATGCATCTATACGCGCAGTCTTACTATACGCTAGTGAAACTTGGTCTCTTAGAGTTGATGATTTGAGACACTTACATATATTCGATTATCGTTGCTTGAGAAGTATGGCACATGTTGGTTACCAACAAAGAATAACTAACTTTGACATCCGTAGACGTATTTTCGGATCTGACATTAAGTGCTCGTAGTTAAAAAAACAAACAAGGCTGCATCAACTGCGTTGGCTCGTTCACGTTTTGCGTATGCCCTCACTTCGATTGCCCAATAGAGCTCTGTTCTCTCATCCAGCAGGTTTACACATTCGTCTAGGAGATTCTACCGTCCTATTATTTCACATTATTCGACCAAATATATAGTGGTTAAAGGGCGTAATACCGGCTCTTACTGATGAGTCGCCAGTAAGCACGAAACGAATGTGCATGAGATTATACTTTCCGTACATGCTGCCTTTGGTTTATCCTTCCGCTCACAAATGAACTAATTTGTTAATAGGTTCGCAATACCTAATACAAACTTGCATATATATTAGTTCATCGCAATAAACAGTATTTAACTGTAAAATATTGAATTGAATAATGTCATGCTTACCGCGAAATGTGATAACTGATATCGATCAAGGCCAGAGTATATGGATTTACTGGAGAAACAGGTGTTCAGAAATTATTTTAATTCTCAATTTCGGTGAACTTAATCATAAATTGATATCCATCTCGTTGGTATCATGTACCAACTCGGAAACCATAGTGCTAGTACCATGTACCTTTTCGGTACAATAATGTTGGCATCGGTTACTAACACAATAGCCATAGTGTTAGTATCCTTTACAGACTCGGTATATATATTATATAATGTGAGTTAGCGTTGAAGTTGCATTGTCGTTGACTTTAGATGATGTTAGCTTCACTATTGCAGGTTTACACATTCGTCTAGGAGATTTTACCGTTCTATTATTCCACATTCTTTGACCAAATATATGGTGGTTAAAGGGCGTAATACCGTATCCTACTGATGAGTCGCCAGTAAGCACGAAACGAATGTGCATGAGATTATACTTTCCGTTCATGCTGCCTTTGGTTTATTCTTCTGGTCACAACTGAACTAATTTGTTACTAGGTTCGCAACACCTAATACATACTTGCATATATAATAGTTATTCGCAACAAACAGTATTTAAGTATAGCACATGTTGGTTACCAACAACGAATAACTAACGTTGACATCCGTAGACGTATATATGCATCTGACAATAAGTGCTCGTCGTTAAAAATACAAATCAGGCTCCATCAACTTCGTTGGCTCGGTCACGTTTTGCTTATTTCCTTACTTCGATTGCCCAGTAAAGCTCTGTTCTCTCATCCAGCACCAAATGGGCGTAAAAAACATGGTGGGCAGATTTTGATATGGCAGAAACAATTGAATTCACTTACTTCCAAATTGGGTAGTATAGGACCTACTCGTCTTCCTAGGATTGGGTCCTCTTGCGCATCATAATTCTACGTTAGAAACCCTTAGCGATATGGCACTGAATCAAGCTCAGGGGCGATCTTGCAGCAGATGTCTAGTAGAATCATCTTCGTAATTTTCTTTTATTAGTAGGGAAAAGTTAGCTGCAAGGTTTGGTTTATTTATGACGCGATACAGTGAAATCCGCAAGGAAGCTGTATTGCTGACGTCGCATTGCCCGAATACTAACTTGGTCATAATGGTGTTGTGGAGAGGTTTAGTTTGCCTCATTTCTGTGAGTTATCGTGATAAATTTACTCATAGTAGCAAGGTATTACTTGTTTCTGCCTCTTTCTCTCTCTCTCTCGTAAATACCATTAATAATTTGTCTATATTAACTTATATACTTTGTCACTCCTTATCGTTATATGGCGGTGAAACATTAGTGACTTTTGACTTTCGTATGGCTGGACATGTTGATGATGGTGGTGATGATGATGTTGATATTAGTTTTTATGATATAAATGGAGTATTTATAAATTCCAAAATATTTAAAGTAAATAATTATAATGGTTAATTTTTTAAATCAATTTTGCGCAATCACTTATTGTTCAATTACTGTTTAAAGTCTAATTGTTTATAATTTACTTTTAGTGTAGAGGAAGATATTACGTATTATAAAAATAATTTCAATTTATCTTTTCAGACCAGTGTTTACAGATTTCTTTACTAAGCAACGCCTAATTGTAAACTAAGTCTACAATAGATTTATTTGAATTGCTATGCATTATACGTTTAGTTTTCAATGAACAATACTAGTTTTTCAGCTTCTAATTTGACCAGTGATGGCGTGTACAAAACAGTACAGTTTCCAAGTAAATTTCTTTCCAAATTATAATTATTCTAGCTGTTGCTTATAATATTTTCCTGTATGCATCGCTTTCTAACATGACCGTGCATGCAATCGCTGTAACTGTTGCCGGTTATAATCTTCGAAGTCGTAAAATAGCCCGAATAATTTTCCCTCTGTTTATGCTTGTTATGGGAATTCTAAACACGATGACGGTGATGCTTATAACAAGTATTATTTTATTATTTATTTAGCAGGTCTTGTCTTTGCGGGTGTTTACACTGCTGTCGTTTTTCCGTATAATGACCTCCATGCTATTGTCATGGGACTGTTTCAAACAATCCTTCTTTTTATTTTTTCTGTGATTCGTATACCCGCAACTTTATAGGTTTGTCTATTTGGTGCTAAAGTATATGCATTTTTACCAATTTTCTACTTCTATTACTTAGCCTGCTAAACTATATTTCATATGTACATTTTGTACAAATTTAGGTTATTGTACTATTTTTTACTCGCGCATATGGATTAAATATACTGCGCTTATAGAAATTTGCGTTAAGTAATTTAAATTGCAATTTTTAAATCTCTAATTATGAAGCATAATTTGCATCTATAATTTAATAATGCGTAAAAGAGTTATTCAGATTATGTATTTTAAAATTTCATTAAATTTTGTAGTTAAACGGTTTTGTTCAATGTTAGCAACATTTATTATTTTATTGGGAAATAATTTGGACTGAAACGAGATAATCGTTTGTATTGGGCTTTTAATCGTCCATAATTTCACTAGTATACAAACAACTTATTTTATTTAAGTAATGATTAAATGTTGACGTATAATGCGCAGTGATGTCCTTCTTGTTTGTAATCTCACCGCCATTTTCTTGTGCGGGACAACTGATAGCACTCGTAGGTCGGTAAAATCTTGAATCCTTTACATTTCCAGGTGCACCAATTTTTGGCTTTGCATGATTGGTTCTCACCATTCTCTTCATTTTGAAGCCCTTCATCAGCTGCTTGTCTGAAAATGACGTTGAAACCAGATTTTCTAATTTTTTTTCCAAATTTTCCGGTCTTGATTTCCAGTCGCACTTTCAGGGTTGACACTATACGCACAGGACAGAAACAACTTCTGGCAAATGTGATATTCTCATTCATGACCGATCTATTTATATTTATTTCAATTACTAAAGTATTTTTATTAGCTGCCCTAATATCCAGTCTTCATACCTATTCTCTTCTACTCACATGTATACACAAACTTATCTTCGTCAACCTCCCCACGCACATAACAACCTATATACACATGAGTGTACTTTACTAAAGTGAAATTTATAGAAAAAATATAAGCAAACTCTACGGATTGGCATGCACGCCTATTCGTGAGGTCTCGGTTATTTTAATTGCTGTTCCGGAAGGGTCAATATTTTTTTAAAATAATTATATTGCAGCTATCCTCAAAATACCGGTTTACACAAACTCACCCTGAGCACAATAGGTTATAGAGAGGTGTTAGTCAAACTGTTGGAAGAGTATAGTATTATTCTATCGTTTCGACAAGGCCGAATACGGAGCCCACATTAACGAATGATATCTCAACCAAAAATACATTTATACTCATATCCTGTGTATTTTTTCAATTAAATTTTTGTGTCCAAACCAAATACAAATCTATGTATATATAAAATTAAATGTAATCAAGAAGGTGGGTTCCTACGAATCACTTTGGGTATGTAATATATTAGAAATATTTTTATTTTTAATTAATTTTTTTATTTACTTATTTATATTTATTTATATATATACATCTTAAATAAAAATAATATTTCTATATACTTTTACACGCTATATCGTTTGAATATATTGATAATCTTATAAGCATCAACATCTTTTAGAATTATATATATATATATATATATATATATATATATATATATATATATATGAGAGGCTAAATTCTCATTAAATAGTTATAAATATTGAATACACGGCGCGCGGTTTGAAATGGCTCCGATTTTGTCACATACCGATATTGAGAAAATCGTTACGGACCTTCAGTACACCGTGAAGGTGCTGAAGGATGAGAAAAACCATATTAAGAATAGAATGTCAAAATTGGAAAGTGACGTTGATGCGTATACGGCGAAATTGGATCTAGCGGAAAAGTAAAATAAAACTTTAGGCGCGCAAAATTGTAGAATTGACTGAGGCGCTACATATGAAGTTAGATAAATTACAGATGTTCTAAACCATGGAGTTGGTTATTTGTATAACAATTCAGAACATTGCATAATCAAAACTAAAGCATCAGGGGAAGAAATACTAAACATATTAGCGAATGAAGTATCAGCGCGTATTAGCAAACAAGAACAGCTAATTTTATTTAATCTTGATGAAAATGCTGACGTAAAAGATGTCGAGAAATTAAACGTTCTGATCAAGGATGAGACGCATGCTGACATTGCTAAATGTTATAGGGTGGGAAAACGGTCCGATCGTCCAAGACCGGTGGTTGTAAAATTATCAAAGAGGCCAACGAATATGCAGATCGAGGCCATTAATAAAAAGAAAGCTGAGAATCTAAATTTTCATAGCATATTATTGGACGTGACAAACAATTTCTCCAACGGAAGTTAGCAAAAGCAAAAAAGCTAAAGAACAACCATGAGCGGAAGCCGTCTACTTCTGACCACGATATTATAAGAAATTTATCGAGAGAAGATACAATAACAAAAAACGATGTATCATTACTCAATGTTGTGGACAGCGGAGGGAGAAGAAGTATGGCCTCAAAACCCGGGAAACGAACAATAAAGAAACCAACAAAGCTGAATCAGTAAAAGTCGATTACTGTTTAGATAAGTCATAATCTACATTTACTTCATTTTATGCCAACTTTCGAAGTGTTAAGAACAAAAACCTTTTGCTGTGTAATTTCATATTAAGTAACGATTTTGATTTTAGAATATTATCTGAAACTTGGCTTAACAAGGATATTGAAAACCACGAATTTGATATTTTCACTATTCTTCATTTAGAAAAGACAGATCGCTGGATAAAAGAGTTGGAGGAGTACTCATTTATAGTAAATCAGTATTAAATGCGAAAATTTTACATACTAGCGAAAATAATGCTATCATTGATTTTTATCTATACAAATCGATAATCCGATCTTAACTGTGGTTTACAGACCGCCGTATGCTAGTTTATATGATGATCAAATATTTACCAATTCTTTTCAATCTATTTTGGACTGCCATGGTTATAATGTTGTGGTAGGTGATTTTAATAAGTTACATGACTGTGAAATAATCAATTTTTTCTAATCATGATCTCAAGCAGATTATAAATGAATCTGTAGGGGTATTTTGCGGGGTTGCTATCTACCTACATAGAACTGGTAGCTGCTGTTGAGATCCGTGCTTATAGAATAGAATAAATAATGTAGAGGATGTTAAATCCTCCGCCTTATGTAAAATAACCTTGACTGATAAATTTAAACCACCATAGCTGATTGTAACAAACTTTATTTAAAAAGATTTTTTTCTTTTTATTTTCCAGAACATTCTTTGTTTAAATACTTGATTTTAAATTTGCGCTATTTTCAGTTTTTGAGTATCTCGCTCCTTGTCTGGTATTGAAAATTTTGGTCTGCTGCATTTTCACAATTTCTTGGTTAAACGATTATTTCATTAACAAATATATTGCTCCATCAATTGCCTTTTTGTTCTAATATAAAACAGAAAGGAACAGGAGCCTAGGAACAGGTATATTTGATTGTATCTTTGGTTCAAGTTTTACATCTTTCTAGATGAATAACTGTGCGGAACCGTTTCCAGCTTTTACTTTCCGATTGCCTAACTGTAAGTATCGATTTAATTGTTATCTCATCTATTCATGGATATCGATATTAAATTTGAGGACACAAGTAGGTTAGTGCAGGACATAGCGGACTTGAACTTAAGTTACGATAATAACAATATATGCCTATCAGACTCTACTGTGAATTTTAGGACTTCCAGCGATCTGGCATCTATGGGGCTTACAGACACGAATAGGTTAAGGGCCTCAACAAAATTTGGCGACCGCGCCAGTCCAAGAATTTTAAGTCTACCACAGTATAAATCAGAAAACATTCAAGTTGGGTAGGAGATGCCCAAATGATATTCAGTGCTTATAATATCGTGAACCCTATGGAGAAATTTGTTGCAGCATGGATGGCATTGCCTGAAAATTTCCGAAATGCCTTGGAAAATTTCAGAGACAGAACTGTAGAAGAAAAGCCGTACAATGCATTTGAGTTATTATGGCTGAAATTCAACACAGATATCAGCCAGCGCCAATGTGCGAACTTTTATACTTAGAAAAAATGGGGCGTCAACTACCGTCCGAATTTTATGAACGCCTTTGCACAAAAGCTTCCAGGTTGAATATATCTAGAGATGTAGTCAACTCCATTTTTACAGCTGAGCTACCAATTAGGCTCAGAACAACATTGGAAGTATTTGACACAATGAACATAGATTGGCCAACAAAACTCAGAGGGTTAGACGGCGTGTATAAACAGCAAGAACCACAAGTACATGCTGTAATAGCAGATTCTGTAACGATGCAGCCAGTCAGGGCAGATACCGAAAACCACCTGACTATACAAGAAACTTTGCGTTTCTTATGTAGAGAAGTTGCTAGCTTGCGTAGTGATATTGCACAACTTCAGAGTCAGGATAAGTATAATAGACGTCGAGGGAGTCACTCGCGTCAACGCTTCGAAGGGCCACGCGGACGGTGTAAGGCACATTGCGAATACGGACGCAGTGCGAAAAGCCAAGGTGAGAATTGTATTTACCCGCGATTAGGTGGACCCAGATGGAAAGGAAGCACAAAACCGGTTGAGAGAAATCTATCACCGGGAAAAGGACAAAACCCCCGCTAGTAGGAGCCGTAGGGGGGGCTCCATTGCAAAGGCTCCCAGATATGCCTTTAAAAGGCATACTCAAAGAGATAATATAATAAAGTGTAGTCTTATTAATAGTATTAAACAAATGAGGTTAGATTCCATTGATAACGAAATTAATTCATCACTGCTAATAATTCGTCAAAGATCAGAACGAATTATTTTGGCCAAAATGAAGAGTAATCCTAGATTAGGATACAAACTCCTCACAGATTACAGTAAATACAAGGAAAAGTTAAAGCTTATACTACCTGTGGATAAAACTGAGTATGGATTTCTCTGTGAATTGGAGGAAGTATTTGGCAATTTGATATGCAATCCACAGAATGAAAGAAATTTTATAGAACTATCTGACCCTTTGGGAGACCAGGAACCAGGACTTGTTATTGACAGTGATGAATTGATAAAATTGATGTTAAAAATCAAATCAAAAAAACAAAAAGATCACCTTGGTATTTCGATTGATAATCTATTTCAATTACCCTTAACTTTTAGGAATGTGCTCTGCAACTTTATAAATAGAATTTTGAAGAATGGGAAATTACCAATCGATATACTAACGATAGTAGCTAAGCCGTTGCCAAAAGTAAGTAAGCCAACGTGCGCCAGTGATTATAGATTAATCTCTATTATCCCTTCGTTTTTGAAGATAATAGAACGATTGATACTTGATCATTTAGAACGTATGTTACCGGCTGATTTTGACTTATGTCAACATGGCTTTACGAAAGGTAGATCGACAACTACTAATATGCTTTCCATGTGGAAACATGTAATTACATTAGACGAGAATAAGTTAGATGCATTAATTGTATTTATAGATATCTCAAAAGCTTTTGACTCTATATCTTTTGATGCTATTTTGAATGCGATTAGTTTGTTGAATATTGATCCGAATATTTTTAGATTACTTAAATACTATCTATATAATCGACGAATGAGTATTCAAGTAAACGATTTGATATCAAAATCGAAACGTGTAACGAGTGGAGTTCCACAGGTATCAAGCTTGGGGCCAATTTTATTTAAAATTGTATTTGCACATTTGGAAACTAAGATCCTTAACTATCGAGTTTGCAAATTCGCTGATGATTTAAAAATAATCTTCCCAATTGATCCAAAGAATGTCGAATTCTCCAAAAATAATGCGACATTAGATTTGTATAATTTTAGTAGATAGTTGATTACACTAGGGCTGAGAATAAACAATAAAAAGACGAGAGCTTTAAAAATAGGTAACAGAACAAACTTTCATTATGTTTATTTACATGATGCTGTGATTAATGATGTGTTTGAGATTAAACTTATGCAAGAAATTGAGGATTTAGGTATAACTATTCCATGTACAGCTTCTGCTGAGAGACATATTAAAAGTATAGTAGGCAGTGCCAAGAAAAGATTGGCACTAATAAATCGAAATATCTTATCGAATGACATAAAACTTAAAATGTATATAATATGGATTAGACCGATACTAGAATATGCTGTCGCTACTTGGAATCCATTAAAAAAGGGTTTGTCCAATAAGATAGAAGCTGTACAAAGAAAAGTTGTGAAACAAATTAGTCCTATCTAACACTATATAGGTCTCTAGATTACAGTTTGTGTCATTGCAATCTTTGTGGTTTCGGAGGATGTGCTATTGCATAAAAGTTTTCCATTTGAACCAGTGGACTGGTGCCTATATGACTCCGATAAGAAAGAGTCATGAAGTTGGAACTAGATCTGGACATTTGGCAATATCTCCTCCTTTGGTGGGGAATGTAGCGAGCAAGTTATTCTCTTTCTCGAAAATCTACAAAATTTATAACCAATTGCCGAAGGGGCTTAGAGAAATGCCTCCATCTAAGATGTCTTTTAAAATTTTATCTACTGAACTTGAAAAAGTCTGCAATCCTGCTGATATTTTTTATTTTTTTGATTATGATAATACTTTCTCATGGTTGAATAAAAGACAAGGATAATTGTTATCGGAAACAGATTTTCTTGAGATTTTTATTTCCAAGTTTTGTATTATTATAATTGAAATGTTATGCACTATATCTTCATGTTAGTTAACATTACATACAATCAATTGCTAGTCATGGTTCTCAATTTTTGCATAATGTTACACTCGAATTATACCTTAATGGTTCCTAATTTGATGATGTATATATTATTCTTTTCAGTCGAACTTTCTGATATTGATATATTGTATAGTACAACTAGTGAGATATACTTATCTACATGAGATTAATTGCACAATTATTGTGATGTGATAATTTTTTATATATATTGTACATTTTCCAATTTTATTATTTGATGGAATATGTGTGGTTTGAATCCAAATAAAGATATTCTATTCTATTCTATTCTAGAACAAATAGCACCGAGATAGAAGGCAAGAGAGTCCGATTCTCACTAAGCGGAGATCTGGAAAACATTGCCGGATTGTCCAGCAACAAGTTCATTATTAAGGATGAATTATCTGGATTAGAATTTCTCATCGATACGGGTGCTGAGGTAGGCATAGTTAGGTCAGACGTGGTGGAAGCAGATTGCCCCACATTTGATTATCAACTATGGGCCGCTAACGGTAGTCCGATTGGAGTAAAAGGGATGAAAGAAATGTCGGTAACATTAGGCCAGAAATCTTCTTTCCGATGGAATTTTCTAGTAGCCGATGTCAAGGACCATATCATTGGCATGGATTTCTTGACACATTTCAAGCTGACATTAGACCCCAAGGCTAGGACTATCGCAGAAGGCGTAGGGATAGCAACACCTACTGATTCTAACACGTCGGCAGTTAGAACAGTCCTCTTACCTCGTCCATCAGTCGCACATGACTTTGCCGATATAATCGAGAAGCACCTAGCAGTGTTTCAGCCTTTCAGTGCCAAAAGGATAGGTCTGAAGACAGGAGTAGAACACCAAATAGAATTGGTGGCTCCGTTGCCTTGTTCACCAAAGGCTCAACCATTGGCACAACACAAGCAACAAGTTGCTTTGTCAGAATTTCACCAATTGCGCGGAGAGGGGATTTGTAGAAGGTCAAATTCCAATTTTGCTTCCCCAATAGTGGTAGTTCCCAAACCTGAACCGGGTCAATGGAGGGTTTGTGGGAATTATCGTCTATTAAACTCAGTGACGAAGGGTGATTCTTATCCTCGCCCTAACCAGAGTACTTTGCGGCGAGATATAATGGGATATGAGGTTTATTCAACTTTAGATCTCCAGAAAGCGTACTATCAGGTACCAATGGAAGAAAGTTCGATACCACTCACCGCAGTCAGATTTCCAGGAGGGGGATCGCATGAATTTCTTCGAATGCCTTTTGGTTTGAAAAATGCCAGTCAGACATTCCAGGGTTTGGCTGAAGAAATCCGTGAGAATTGTCCATTTGCGAGGGTATATATAGACGACATAATAATTTTTAGTCGCTCCCGAAATGAACATCGTACGCATTTGGAAACGGTCTTGACCAGGCTGGAACAATATGGATTAGTGGTCAAACCTAATAAGAGTAATATCGGTTGCTCTTCAGTGAAATACCTTGGTTATATACTTTCCAAAGACGGAATTAATCCTTTGGCAGATAAGGTCCAAGCCATAAAGGACGTAACTGAACCCCGAACCGTACGCCAGTTGCGAAGGTTCTTGGGCATGATCAGCTATTATCGTCGATTCATTCCAGGTCTAGCCGGAATTCTTGGATCGTTAACAAGCCATCTCACTCGTGAAAAGAGCACGATCAAGAAGTCTTGGCCTATCAACTTGAATCAAGAAGACCGAGAAAATTTCCAAAAGGCCAAGGATATGTTAAGTGACGTAACCACATTAGCACCTGTAGATTGGGAAAAACCTTTCGAACTAATCACAGATGCCTCAGATGTTGCATTAGGGGCAGTGCTACAGCAAAGAGATCAGGACGTAGTAAGACCGATTGGGTTTTATAGCCGTAAGATTAATGATCGAGAAAAACGTTATGATACGTTTGGCAAAGAGCTTCTAGCAGTGTATGCCGCAGTGATACACTTCGAGCATTACTTAGATGGTCACAAGTTTAAGTTATTGACCGATCATAAGCCATTGATCAGCATACTTGGTAAAACAGCTAGGCTTAATTACTCTCGTAGAGTAAATTCCCAAGTAACACAGTTAGCAGAATTCGATTTCACAGTGTCTCGTATTGCTGGTAAAGAGAATGTGGTAGCCGATGCACTTAGCAGACCGAATGAAGCTGATGTTGAGCTGATATTTCAAGGTCCATTGAAAAATTTAGATGAATCAATGCATGATTTCGTCAGTCAAATCGAGGAAGCGCAAGGATCGGATCCCTTTACATTAGTATTGTCCAAAAGACCAGGATATGTTCGTAAGTTCATAAGTGGCAAGTAGTTGTTATGCGAAACATCTAGAAGTTAACCACGACCATATGTGCCATTGGAGCTATGGGCCAAGTTTGTCCAAGTGTTACATGACATAGGTCATCCATCCATTAAAACCACCATTCGATTAATCAACGACAGATACGTATGGGCGCACATGTATAAAGACATACGGGTATGGGCCAAGTGTCAAACGTGTAAGGTATGGAGACATACCAGAACCGAGATAAAGAACATTGGAATATCAATCAGACGGTTCAGACACGTACACATAGACATTGTCGAGATGCCTGAAGTAAATGGAAACAAATACTTGCTGACTATGGTAGATAGATTTAGTCGTCAATTTGAAGTGGCGATTTTAAAAGACATGACAGCGCAAGAAGTCTTGTTCGCGTTTCTACATAATTGGATATCGCGTTATGGTGTTCCGGAAAAGGTCACTAGTGATCGTGGTAGTCAATTTATGTCAGAGCTTTTCGTAAGATCCCTCAACACCATGGGAACCACTATAACACATACTAGCGCGTATAACCCACGAGCGAATTGAATGGTAGAAAGGCTACATCGTGAACTGAAAGCTGCATTAAGGTGTACTAGTGGAACAAGCTGGATACAGGATCTTCCTATAGTACTACTCGCCATGCGCAACAGATATAGGGCACAATTAGGAACTTCCATAGCAGAATTGGTTTATGGAGAACCATTAAGGTTGCCTGGAGATCTTCTAATAGAAACTCCAAGTAGTCTTGATTGGGCTTCTAGTTATGTAGATTGGTTTGTAGGAGCACTTAGAGACAAGATGTGTCGTTTGGCCCCAACCAAGACTAGAAAAGCTAAAACCAAATGCTATGTGTCCTCTGATTTAAAATCGGCTTCGCATGTGTACATAACTAATGAGAATAGGAAGAACTGCCTGACACCATTTTACAAAGGACCATACAAGGTCAAGAGGATGACTGACAAGAATGTCATCGTAGAAATAAATGGCATTGAGGATTGTGTTACGTTGGATCGCTGTATTCCCCAGTTCATCTGGATTGACGGTATGACTGATTTAACAGATGCGTCGAATGACCGTTCCATGGGCGAATCTGATGTGTGCATTCCCACCATGCAGGCACCTAATGAAATGCAGAACTCTGAAGAAGCGTTGTCTAATATAGCAGAATCTTATTCTACTGAATCATAGCATGAAAACTATTTGTCAATACCAAATGATTTTGAAGAACCAGTGAATGTTGTACCGGGCGAGATGACGACGTCAGGGGCGCCAGTATGCACAACCCGTTCTGGAAGTGTACATCGTCAGCCGAAGAACTATGATTACGTCTATTATTAGACGCCTTTTTTGAGAAGGTGGTGTATGTAGAGGATGTTAAATCCTCCGCCTTATGTAAAATAACCTTGACTGATAAATTTAAACCACCATAGCTGATTGTAACAAACTTTATTTAAAAAGAATTTTTTCTTTTTATTTTCCAGAACATTCTTTGTTTAAATACTTGATTTTAAATTGTGCGCTATTTTCAGTTTTTGAGTATCTCGCTCCTTGTCTGGTATTGTAAATTTTGGTCTGCTGCATTTTCACAATTTCTTGGTTAAACGATTATTTCATTAACAAATATATTGCTCCATCAATTGCCTTTTTGTTCTAATATAAAACAGAAAGGAACAGGAGCCTAGGAACAGGTATATTTGATTGTATCTTTGGTTCAAGTATTACATCTTTCTAGATTAATAACTGTGCGGAACCGTTTCCAGCTTTCACTTTCCGATTGCCTAACTGTAAGTATCGATTTAATTGTTATCTCATATATTCATGGATACCGATATTAAATTTGAGGACACAAGTAGGTTAGTGCAGGACATAGCGGACTTGAACTTAAGTGACGCAAGCAATAATATAAGCCTATCAGACTCTACTGTGAATTTTAGGACTTCCAGCGATCTGGCATCTATGGGGCCTACAGACACGAATAGGTTAGGGGCCTCAACAATAGAATAGAATATCTTTATTTGGATTCAAACCACACATGTTCCATCAAATAATAAAATTAGAAAATGTACAATATAAAAAGATATCACATCACATATATATGTGCAATTAGTTGTACTGTACAATTTATCAGCATCAGAAAGTTCAGCTGTAAAGAGTGATAGATTCTTCATCAAAATTAGGAAAATTTAAGTTATAATTCGAGTATAACATTTTGTAAGAAAAAAAGGGAAGCATGACTAATAATTGATTATATGCATTCTTGATTAACAAGATGATAAAATGCATAACATTTCAGTTTTAGTAATACAAAATTTGAACATAGAATCTCGAGAAACTATGTTGCTAAAAACAATTAATCCTGTCTTTTATTTAACCACGAGAAAGTATTATCATAATCAAAATTAAAAATATCAGCAGGATTGAACACTTTTTCTAGTTTGGTAGATAAAAATTTAAAAGACATTTTAGTTGGAGGTGTTTCTCTAAGCCCCTTTGGCAATTGATTGTAAATTTTGTAAATTTTTGAAAAAGAGAATAGCTTGCTCGCAACATTCCCCACCAATGGTGGAGATATTGCAAAATGACCAGATCTAGTTCCAATTTCATGACTCTTTCTTATTGGATTCATATAGGCACCAGTCCACTGGTTCGAATGGAAAGCTTTTATGCAATAGCACATTCTCCGAAACCATAAAGGGTGCAGTGATACAAACTGTAATCTAGTGGCGTATATAGTGCAGGAGATAGGACTAATTTGTTTCACAACTTTTCTTTGTACAGCTTCTATCTTATTAGACAAACCCTTTGTTAAAGGATTCCAAGTAGCGGCAGCATGTTCTAGTATCGGTCTAATCCATATTATAAACATTTTAATTTTTGTTTCATGCGATATAATATTTCTATTTATTAATGCCCATCTGTTCTTAGCACTGCCTACTATCCTTTCAATATGTCTCTCAGCAGAAGCCGTACAATGAATAGTTATGCCTAAATCCTTAATTTCTTGCATAAGTTTAATCTCAAAAACATCATTAATCTCAGCATCATGAAAATAAACATAATTAAATTCTGTTCTGTTACCTATTTTTAAAGCTCTCGTCTTTTTACTGTTTATTCTCAGCCCTAGTGTTAACAAGTATCTACTTAAATCATACAAATCTAGTGTCACATTATTTTTGGAAAATTCGACATTATTTGGATCAATTGGAAAGATTATTTTTAAGTCATCAGCGAATTTGCAAACTCGACCGTTAGGGATCTTAGTTTCCAAATTTGGAAATACAATTTTAAATAAAATTGGCCCCTAACTTGATCCCTGTGGAACTCCACTTGTTACCCTTTTGATTTAGATATCAAATCGTTTACTTGAATACTCATTCTTCCATTATATAAATAGTATCGAAGTAATCTAAAAATATTTGGATCAATATTCAATAAATTAATCGCATTCAAAATAGCATCAAAAGATATAGAGTCAAAAGCTTGTGAGATATCTTTGAATACAATTAATGCATCTAACTTATTCTCATCTAATGTAATTACATGTTTCCACATAAAAAGCATATTAGTAGTTGTCGATCTATCTTTCGTAAAGCCATGTTGACATATATCAAAATCAGCCGGCAACATACGTTCTAAATGATCTAGTATCAATCGTTCTATTATCTTCAAAAACGAAGGGATAATAGAGATTAATCTATAATTACTGGCACACGTTGGTTTTCATACTTTTGGCAAAGGTTTAGCTACTATTGTTAGTATATAGATTGGTAATTTCCCATTCTTCAAAATTCTATTTATAAAATTGCAGAGCGCATTCATAAAATTTAAAGGTAATTGAAGTAGGTTATCAATCGATATACCAAGGTGATCTTTTTGTTTTTTTTATTTTATTTTTAACATTAATTCTATCAATGCATCACTGTCAATAACAAGTCCTAGATCCTGGTTTCCCGAAGGATCCGGTAGATCAATGAAATTGCTTTCGTTCTGTGGATTACATAACAAGTTGCCAAATACTTCATCCAATTCACAGAGAAATTCATAATCAGTTTTACCCACAGGTAATATAAGCTTTAATTTTTCCTCATATTTATCGTAGTCTGTGAGGAGTTTGTATCCTAGTCTAGGATTACTCTTCAGTTTAGCCAAAATAATTCTCTCTGATCTTTGACGGATTATCAGCAGTGATGAATTAATTTCTTTATCGATCAAATCTAACCTCATTTTTTTATTACTATTGATAAGACTAAATTTCATTATATTATCTCGTTTGATTCTTAGCTTACATAACTTCCTATTGATTCGCTTTGGTATAACATCCGTATATGTAGATGCCCTAAATATATCAGATAATAACGATGAAACAGAAGAGAGAAATTTGTCATTGTTCATGATATAACAACATTCATAATCAATTGATAAGCTTAATTCTCTAAAAAGATTCTAGTTGATTCTGGAACATTGCACGTGTGCACTTTCTAAATTAGGTTTCTGTGCTTTGCTACTCGAAATGTTCCATTATAAAATAATTTGTTTATGATCCAATTCTTTGAAGTAATTTCTTTATTTTGTCGGGTGGAACGCAACGACCGGAGAGAGCGTGCTTGTGGTTTTCAACATTTTTCTCTACTTTCGAAGGATATCGGGTTTAATTTTGTTTTTATTTTCAGATTCTCGAGATTTCTTGTCTGATTTCATCTCCAGGATACTCCAGGAATCTACCTACACATTTTTTTGGAATCTACCTTCAGTTATCAAGGATCTATTTCTAGCTCACCCGATTTTTCCGTTTATTTCTACATTTTAATACCTATTCTTTTTCGCTCATCAATACTCATTCTTTTCCTCTCTTTAACCGTAATCAACATTAATTCTACTCTTCTATCTAACTCCACCATGAACCAACTTTCGTCGCCAGCCCCCATCTCCCCGTTCCTCACCCAAAAGATTATCTCCAATATTTCTGATCTCCAACAGCAAATGGCGGACATCACAGGATTACTTGGAGCACTGACCGGCAACCTTTCAGTCTCCTCCGTTCAGCCCCATTTGTTGCGTCAAGCGGATGCGTTTCTGAATGGGGTAGCCAGGGAGGTTGCCCTGCGAAACCACAACAAGCGAAACCTCTTTCTTTGGTCTCCGCGCTCCCCACTCTCAAAGGACGATCTGGCCTCAGATCTCATCAGTCAAATAGGGGAAAACTTTAGCCACCTTAAAGAGATCTCCTCGGGAAAGGGTCGAGCCTTCATTCTCTCCTCGCACAAAAGACTGTCTGACGATGAGGTTCGTCATCTCAAATTACACTCGCCCATCTTAACATCCGGACAAGTCAAACTCAAACGAGACTACACTCTGCTACAGAGGACTCTAGAGAAAGCCCAAACCCATAAACCGGACACCACCCCTCCTCCAGCTCATCACGCCTTTCCGGGCTGGAGCAACCCAAAGAAAAGCCGCTCAGTTCACGGCGGAATCCTTGGCGACGCACCTTCCTCCAGTCCACCCCTACTGACACCTTCCCGATTTGAAGGCCTTCCTCTCACTTTTAGCCCTTACTCCGCAACCAGTCCCCCCACACTATCTCAAGCTTTACCACGTCGTCGTGGCCGACCACGCCGCGCTAAGCCTCCTAATAACGCACCTTCTCTCCCAAGCTCGTCCGCCAGGTCCACATCCCCTCGACAAGTTACCTTTGTGACAGATGCTATGACCCAGAAACCGAAAAAACGTAAGTCTACTAAGGCCAAGCAAAACTTCGACCCAGCCCAATCAACTTCGTCTCCCCCTACTGAATCCATCATCGACCCCACCCTGGACTGTTGCGTCCCAGCTCCTGATCTTTCTCTGTCCCTGCTCGCCCCCTCAACGCAGCTTCCGAGTGCCCCCTCGAGCCCAGATATCTCGCCCCCTTTTGCTTTCAAACCCTACAACTGCCTCACCCACCTGATAAACGCGGGACAACAGAAATCCAAATCGACGCTGACCACTCTATCCTTGTCAACGAGCGGTCTGTCACCCTCATCAGCCCTAGATCTCGCTCCGCCCGCCAGCGGAAAGCCCCCGCACGCTTCTCCTCCCCGATCTAACCATCCCTCTCTCAAAGCACTCTCAGCAATCCTCATCAACTGCAGGTCACTTACGCCTAAAATTAATCAACTACGAGCCTTTCTGTCCTCTAACGAGATTGACATATGCGTTCTTGTTGAGACTTGGCTGTCCCCTTCCATCCACTGTGATGATCTTTTCCTCATTCATGGATACACGTTCCTTCGTAGCGACAGAACTGTCGGTCGTGGGGGCGGACTAGCTGCCTATGTCCGATCCCTTCTTATGCCCAAACGCTTGTCGACATCGAACTCTCAAGGATTGGAATTTTTCTCGTTTCAGCTACAAATCCTTAACCAAAGCATATCTACCTGTGTTGTCTACAGACCCCCTAATATCTCACTCATCGACGACACTCGCGGGGCCCAACTCCTATCTACTTTTTTCTCTTTACACTCTGATCGGTACGTCGTTGTGGGTGATCTCAACCTCCCCATGACTAACTGGCATAATCTAGCTTCCGAAAGTCACCCACTGCTTCGACTCTTCGCGGATAACCTGCTTCACCTATTCGTGCATTTTCCTACACGAGGGAACAACCAACTGGATTGTGTACTCTCTAATAACGAGGTGACCGATGTTCGCTCTCGGGAGATCTTCCCTAACCTTGATCACTGTCAGTTATCCGTCCTCTTACCTCTCTTATCCTTCACCCCTCGAGAAGACACCCAATCGTTCAGACGATTCACCAACTGGGAAGAGTTCCGCCGACTCTGTGACACAGTTAACTGGAGGGACCTCTTTCTCCCAAACACTCTCCTCGTGCTTTTCCGAAGTCCATAACATCCTATCCTCCCACTATAACTCCGCCACCTCTATTCAACACGTATACTCGACGAATAAGTTGAACGCTCTGTTTAAGGCACGTGACAACCTCGCACGCAACTCTCGTCTACGCACATCGTCACTTGCTCGCGCCCTCGCTCTGAGACGCATTGATGGGCTCATTAAACAGGCTATCAACAAACAGGCGCTCCACATCGAAAAACGCATCCGCTCAGCTCCTAACCCCCGGGCAAAGTTCGCCATCATCAAACACCAATTGCTGCAAAAGCCTAAAACCTCGTTTATCAACTTCTCTCAGTCAGGCGACCCCTGCTTCGCCAATGATTATCTGACTCACCTTCTCGACTCCTTTTCCACTCCCACTCCGCCTGTCGAGATGTTAGACAACGGAGACACCGAGAACCTACGCTGGTTCCATGTCTCTCCGGCTTCCGTCGCCCAAGCAATTAAAAACATTAAATCTAAACACCAATTTGATCAATATGGTGTCTCGGTCAGTATGATTGCCCTTCTAGGCTGGAACGTCTTCTCTCTGATTGCAGATGTTATTAATCATTGTCTCGAAACCACCTATCTTCCCCCGGACTGGCTCAATTCGACGATCTCTCCTATCCCTAAAAATGGCACTTCTTCGATCTCATCATTTAAAGATCTCCGCCCCATTACTATCGTCCCTTCTTTCACCAAAATCTTCGACAGGATCTTATACAACCTAATCTACCCCTCCATTAAGTCTCATGTAAACTTCTATCTCCTCGATGATCAACATGGCTTTTTGAATGGCCGCTCCTCTTCCACCAACTTAGTTAGTGTTCTCGATCATTGCTACTCCTCCTTCTCTAAAGGGCTCCAGTGCACCCTCCTATTCCTGGATATTTCCAAGGCTTTTGACTCGCTGTCATTTTCAGCAATCGAATCCGCCTTACTGAGAAGCGGTATCTGCGGCAACGTATTTAATCTTATTAGTTACTATCTCCGAAACCGATATGCGACAGTAAAAGTTGGCAGTAGTCACTCGAGGCCAGCCCATATCAGATCCTGTGTTCCCCAGAGCTCCGTACTTGGTCCCATTCTCTTCAACCTTACGCTCGTTCACATACAGTTTGATGACAACGTTTTCAAACCGTTCAAATATGCGGATGACATGGTTATCGTATTCAGCAACTCCAAAACATCCAACCCCTCCTTATCCCTTATATCGGAGCTCCTATCCTCGCTCCACTTGCAGCTCAGCGGAATCGGCCTCAAACTAAATCCCACCAAAACTCGCATAATGAAACTCTCCTCTGATCCATTCTGCTCTATCCCGGTTGTCAACTACCCCCTTGATATAAAAATAATAGATTCGGCCAAACATCTTGGCATTCACTTCTCAAAATCCCTAGACTTCTCCCTACACCTTACACACACTACCTCCAAACTCTTCAAATGGGCCCGTCTGATCTGTTTTAAGACTAGCAATCCCACTCTCCAACTCACGTTATTCAAGGTCTACGTTCTGCCCCTCATTTCCTACGCCAGCGAATTCTACTGTCCTCTCACCCTCGCCTCCTACTATACTATTGAACAGGTATCCTCCCGATTTCTAAAGCGAGTCTTCCCGAAATGCCAAAACTATAGGGAACGCCTTCTCCTGGCAAACCTTCTTCCGCTTTGGTTCACCCGTCACCTTCGCGTCATTTCTTTTATCCACAAGATCACAACTTGCTTACCACTCTCCAACTTTGCCCACCCCAGTCATCACTATGCCACACGTTCTAGTAACTCTTCTATCCAAGCCAACCATACCCCCACCATATTTAAAAAAATCTATCTCTTCTCCAAAGCCACTAATGTCTTCAACGCTCTCCCCACAGACATAAAACTCCTACCCCAGCACGAATTCAAAATGGCAGCCCATCAGTACTTCTTCAACAAACTTCTTTGTGATACGACCGATTGGAAACGAAACTGGTTCCTTCTCAATCCATAACATTTACTTCACCCCAGGCTATCCTCTTTACTAACTTCGTAGGGTTAAATCCCTCAGGCAGCCATCTTCCACTTTACCTCTCTTGTCTTATTCTTTTCTTCTAGATTCACTAATACCACCTCTCAGCCCATTCCTAACCCCATTATATCCACGTTGCTGGATACTCTACTACGTTTTGCTCATCCAACTCTTTTCTTTCTTTCTTGTTTCAGCGGAGGACCGGAAACCCAACAGCCCTACCGATCCACCAACGGTTCGCTTCGGACTTCGACTCTCCCTGGTCTTATTTTAATCTCGATCACGTTCTACAGATGCCTGCGATCCTTGCAAGACTCGCTCGCCTCAATCCTGCTGACTCCATCAATTCATTCGTCACGACAATAGACTCCATCGGTCGACGTCTACCTCCGGGCCGCCATCTTTTCATCTTCATCATTGATTTCGATCTCACATTCACCTTGAAGATCTGATACTTCACGGACTATCTGCAATTGATCTTGTCTAGTCAAATGGTACTTCGTTTATATTTATTTTTCACCAGATTGAACTATCTTGATGTTAATGATAACTTTTCCCTCCCGAACCCCTCCCCCTGCTATTAAATACTTTGCTAGTCACAATTCCACTCACCTCCACATATCCTACCCTTGATTTACTATTTCAATGGTTGGGCCAGTTGGCCTTTGATGCCAAATAAATGTAATGTGTTGTTGTTATTATAATTAGCCCATTATGTGTATTATTTTTTATTATTATTATTATTATTACTACATCATAATTGTGTGAGTTCAGCACTTTTTCTTATAAATATACATGATCTAAGCATTCCGAACCTCTAGTTGGTTCCTTTATAATGTGCTTAAGATCATGATTAAAAAAAGATAGATTATTTCACAGTTATGCAGCTTATTAAAATCTCCTACCGCAACAATATAACCATGGCAGTCCAAAATAGATTGAAAGGAATTAGTAAACATTTGATCATCATGTAAATTAGCATACGGCGGTCTGTAAACCGCGGTTAAAATCAGGTTATCAATTTGTATAGTTAATAAAATCAATAACAGTATTATATTCGCTAGTATGTAACACTGTTGCATTTAATATCGATTTGCTATAAATAAGTACTCCTCCACCTCTTTTATCCAGGGATCTGTCTTCTCCTAAATAGAGAATAATGATGAATGTCAAATTCATAGTTTTCAATGTTCTTGTTCAGCCAGGTTTCAGATAAATTTATAAAGTCAAAATTGTTACTTATTATAAAATCACACAGCAAAAAAGTTTTATTTTTTTACACTTCTACAATTAGCATAAAATAAAGTATATGAACAACCCAACTCATCTTTACAGTTTTCAATAGTTACTGATTTAACTTTTGTGGTTTCCTTATAATTCGTTTGTTGCCATGACAATTTTCTTTGGAAAGTCGTGCTCTGAGATGAATATCTTGTGGAATTAATGACACTCTTCTTTCTTCTTATTAATATCTTCCACTTGCTTGTTTGTCGGCTTTTTTGATAGTTTTATTACAACCGGCCTTGGTCTTTCAGACTTCTTGCCAACCCTGTAACATTTCGTTATGTCGGCCTCTGTCGTTTCTCTGATTAAATCATTTAACTTTTCAACACCATTTGGTTCAGCATTTTCATTTAGATTAATTAAAATTAACTGCTCCTGTTTTCCAATCCTTGCAGAAACTTCATTGGATAAAATATTTAATATTTCTTTACCTGAAGAACTGCTTTTTGTAGATATATCGTCTTCTTTAGTTATTTCAGCTAACTCGATCCATGGCTTAACATTGACTCTTAATTTATGATCAATCCCCGGCCTTTTCCCGATGGGTGATGTGAGAAGGCAAATTAGAATGATCACATATGTATTGTACACAACGTTGCATGGAAAATTCATAACTAGTCCAAATTGACCGTGCTCTAGACGGCAACAAAACGAAATACTGTTAACACAATTGAATGTCTTATACACGAGTCACAGTTAAACAAAGTTGTCCGTGCTCTAGACGGCAGCAAAACGATGTACTGTCAACACAAATAGTATTCTATTCAAAAACGTCTGAATTGTGATGAATACATGTAACCGATTGAAAATATATGATGATATAAATAAAGTCACTGGTAAAATTTGTCACTGATTATGAATAGACTAAAGTCGTGTAAAACTTCAATGAAAAAACTTCACAAATAATTAAGACATTGTTTGCTATGGTTTTAACGTATTTAATTATAAAAATACATTTTACTCTAAAATTCTGATACGTAGAATCATATACAAACAGTAAATCACTTGTATAAATTGCAAATAATTCAAAGAAGAAGAGTCATTCCACTATGGTACTATAACCCGCCGCATGTTCCCTGCGTATCGCGCGCGAGTGTGTAAACGCCCCGGCTTCAAGTAAATTCCGTACGACGTTACAAACTCGGTTAAGGTGCTATGGATATAGATTTATTGTTATGATAGTGGGCCGTTATCAAGGCCGGTCGTGCGTTCTCCGGCAAATGCCGAGAATTTTTCTTCAGTGTGAAGATGTCCTGGAGCCTTGGGTTGACTCTGGCAGTGGTTCCTTCTGTTGTTGCGTTGTAATCTCGATGTGGAAACTTCGTTGAATTTCTGCATTAATTGGCTCGTCTTGCTGGATGTACCGCAACAAGATAAATCACGGATGTTGCCAAATTTTGTTGAAACAAATCCAATAACCAGCGTAGGAAATGTCAGCCGACAGCACGCACACGTAACGCAAAGCAGAAGGCAAATGCTACAACTGACTTGCAGGGTAAATTTGCGTGCTTAAATAGCCATGACATAGTCTACTTGCACACTATTGGTTAACGTCAAGTTTCTCTTTTTTCTCATTGGTGCAACGTAAATAAAATTTAATTTAATTTACGCAATATGTCGGCAATTAATTTGTGTCGTTACATGTGTATATTTAATAAACAAAACCTAATAGTACAAATAAAAATTCAAATCAAGAAATCTCAATTCAAAACTGCTTGAAACTAATGAGATTGTTTCTAAAATCACAGTTCGAAATATTGTGTAAAAACAGAGTTCGTTATTGACCTTAAAAGAACCTGTCAAAACTAGGCATCGTTGGGACATTGATGGGCCACGATATTTACAAATCAACTAGAAGTTCGGAATGATTAGATCATGTATATTTAGAAATTGATGCGGTGAACTCACATAGTTATGATGTTGTAAACTATTTCAAAGAATTGTATCACAAACAAATTATTTTACAATGGAACAACTTGAGTACCAAAATACCGGAACTTAATTTTAAAAATGCACACGTGCAATGCTCCAGAATCAACTGGAATCTTTTTAGAGAGTTAAGCATAATGATTGATTATGAAAGTTTTTATATCATGAACACTGATGAATTTGTTTCTTCTGTTTCATTGTTATTATCTGATATATTTCAGGCATCTACGTTTACGGATATTATACCGAAGCAAATCAATAGGAAATTATGTAAACTAAGAATTAAACGAGATAATATAATGAATTGTAGTCTTATCAATAGTATTAAACAAAGGAGGTTAGATTTCATTGATATTTAAATTAATTCATCACTGCTGATTATTCGCCAAAGATCAGAACGAAATATTTTGGCCAAAATGAAGAGAAATCCTAGACTAGGATACAAACTTCTCACAGATTACAGTAAACATAAGGAAAAGTTAAAGCCTATATTGTAAACGCCCCGGCTTCAAGTAAATGCCGTACGACGTTACAAACTCGGTTAAGGTGCTCTAAATAGAGATTAGTTACTGATATGGGGGCCCTTAAGAGGGCCGGGTAATACGTTCGCTTGAAGTCTTCAGTGTTGAATATGTCCTAGAGCCTTGGGTGGACTCTGGTTGAGTTTTTTGCTCCCGTGGTTGAGCTGTGATCGCGTTGTGTATGGTGTCCTGCAGGTCCTGCACTCAATTGGCTCGTCTCTCCGGTATCCCGCAACAAGATGAGTCACGGATGTAGTTAGTTGGTGAAACTATCAAATCACCAGCGTAGGTATTGACAGCCGACAGAACGCACACGCGTGAAGCGGGTAGAAGGCAAATGCCACAACTGACTTGCATGGTAAATTACCGTGCTTAAATAGCATGCAATATATGTACTTGCATACTATTGGTTAAACGTGGTTAGACGTGGTTAAACGGCAATTTGCTTTTTTCTCATTGGTGCAACGTAAATAAATTTGAATTTAATTTACGCAATATGTCGACGATTGATTTGTGTCGTTACAATATTATCTGTGGATAAAACTGAGTATGAATTTCTTTGTGATTTGGATGAAGTATTTGGCAATTTGATACGTAATCCACAGAACGAAAGTGTACACGCCCCAGCTTCAAGTAAACGCCGTACGACGTTAAAAACTCGGTTAAAGTGTCATAGATAGAGTTATTGTACTGATAGGGGGCCCTTAACAGGGCCGGTCGTGCGTTCACCGGCAAATGCCGACAATGTTCCTTCAGTGTGAAGATGTCCTAGAGCCTTGGGTTGACTCTGGCTGTGGTTTCTTCTGTTGTTGCGTTGTAATCTCGATGTGGAAACTTCGTTGAAGTTCTGCATTAATTGGCTCGTCTCGCTGGTTGTACAGCAACACGATAGGTGTCGTATGATGTTGCCAATTGTTGGTGAAGACAATCCAATAACCAGCGTAGGTAATGACAGCCGACAGCACGCACACGTAACGCAAAGCAAAAGGCAAATGCGACAACTGAACTGCATGGTTAATTTTCCGTGCTTAAATAGCCATGCCATAGTAATATGTCTACTTGCACACTATAGTTTAACGGCAAGTTTCACTTTTTTCTCATTGGTGCAACGTCAACAAAATTTAATTTAATTAACGCAATATGTCGGCAATTAATTTGTGTCCTTAAAACACTTTCCTCTCTGAAAAAAAAGAAAAAAGATTCCTCTCTGCGAGGCTAGATAAGAAATGTATGACAGAGTTCGAACCAAGTTAAGCAAAAAAAATAATGTACCATAAATGCTGGGCTTAAGTATGCTTGTTTGTTGCTTCTACAATGATATGATGCCAAGTAACCACTACGAAATTCTACACAAATTTTTAGCTCTAGTGGTCGGTCATACCACGTGAGGCAAAATAGAGCAGTGTAAGATTTTGGAGACGCAGCGTGAAGATTTTGAGGTAAATCGTCTCTGAAGTTGCCAGGTCTAAGTTAAAACATAGGCAGGCTGAATCATCGTCAAAGCGTTTGTATACGACCAAAGGAGCTAAAGTGTGTGCTCGACGTTGTGGTCATGATATTTGTAGAGTGGTCTTTGTGCAATTGATGAAATTGAGATATGAATTGAAAGTGGCCTGTACCATGATATGAAGCTGATAACTACTTAGTGTTGCTACACGAAAGCGTTAACTCCAAGTAGCTGGTCATACCAAAATAGGCAGTGTGATGTCATGTGTGAGAAATACATTATAATGTAAAAATATGTACATTAAAATCAAAGGTAACTGCATAAATATATGTACACAAACATTGCCTCAGAAAAGGCATAATACGAAAGAACTGTTCAAAAATGCTGCACAATTGTTAGCTAAGAACAGCTGGTTATGCCACGTGAGATAAATGCGAAAAATCACGTAAGGTTAAAAAATTTTGATACGTAATGGTAATGCTTAAAAAAATCAATTACGCGTTATACAAAGCAGGCTTTTGAGATTGTGGGCAGACGGAGCCTGAGACGTGTGTAGAAGGTTGAACGCGCTCAGGGTCAGGCGATTCGATAAACGGTTTCAACCTGTCTATGCTTAATGATGTCGGTGTAGCGCCTTGCATAATAATGAAGTATTTTGGTTGTCTGAGCAAAATCGCGTAAGGACCGCGATACGTTGGTTGTAGTGGTGCAACAGCATTGTCGTTGCGAACGAGTACTCTCTTGCAGCTGTGGAGCTGTGGTTGAACGAAGACTGGACGAGGTGTATGTCTCGGCTGCTGTTCAGACATGTTACCGAAATGAAGTCGAAGGCGGGTAGCTTCGTCTTTTGGGTCATCTTGTGCCGGTAGTAGACATGGGAGTTGACTAGGCAGGCGTAGATCCATGCCATACAAGAGTTGTGAAGCAGACGCTTTAATGGATTCACGAGTACGGGAACGCATGGCAAGCAGAACTAAAGGTAGTGCATCGACCCAGTTGCCATTAATGGACGAGGATGCTAAAGCAGCTTTGAGTTCCCTATGCATTCTCTCTACCATACCGTTAGCTTGGGGATGGTAGTCAGTCGTCTGGCGTAAGGTGCATCCAATGTACCGCAAGGTGGTTTTGAAACGATCAGATGAGAAGCAAGTGCCTCTGTCCGTGATGACCTCATTGGGAACACCATAATTGGATATCCATGCAGAGATAAAACCGTTAGTTACTTCGTCTGCCGAAATGGTGCCAAGAGGTAATGCCGCAGGCCACCGTGTAAATCTATCGATCATAGTTAGAAGGTAGCTGAAACCATGAACCTTTGTCAGATGAACTATGTCGATGTGGACGATGGCTAGGCGAGAAGTAGACCGAAAATGTTGCAACTTAGAACAAGTGTGTCGTGTGATCTTGTTTTTCTGACAAATAGCACACTCTGAGACCCATCGTTTAACATTCTGCCTAAGTCTGTGACCCCAGAAACGATCTGTAAGAAGTCGGACAGTCGCTTGGCTTCCTGGGTGAGAAATTGAGTGAATTCAATCGAAAACCTTTCTCTGAAGGCTGGTCGGCAGAACTGGCTTGTTGGGCTGCGTACCCGTGAAGTAAACAATTGGTAAGCCTTCCCACAGACGGCATATGAACTTGGTTGGGTGACGGGCTATTGATCTTTGAATGTGAATGTCACCGCGTTGTTCCGTTCGCAGGAGGGTTGGCGTTAGTGCAGGTTCACTGAGTGTCACGGAGTTGACAGTGAATGGTGACGGCGAAGGTGGTTGTAGCAAGACGTCTGGCCTGGAAAGGGCATCTGCAATGAAGTTCTGTTTGCCCTTGACGTGAAAGATGTCAAATTGCCATTCGCTTAGACGTGAAAGCTGTCTTTCCACTCTGGCAGGTACTTGACGATAGATGAAGTTGCGTTTCAAAGTGCGCTAACTAATGGTGCATGATCTGTGAAAACAACAAATCTGCTACTGCCATTGATGCTGATAAAATGGCGCACTGCGTCGTGGATGGCGAGAAGTTCTCGACCGAAAGTGACGTACCTCGTTTCTACTGGTTGGAGAATACGCGAGTAGAAAATGATAGGCTTCCGAACTCCGTCAATCTTTTGTTCCATAGTGGCTCCAATAGCGAATTCAGAAGCATATGACGTGAGTAGAAATGGTTTTAATAGTTTTAATGCTTGTGGAAGATTGTTAATAAAAACAACCTCAGCCTCATTGTCAGAAATGTTGGTTTAATACCAATTTTTCCTTAATTACCTCAAAATTTCAATAGGGCCAAGGTTTAGCAAGTCTAACTTCGCATATTTATTTATTATCTACTCAGTTTCTGTTGGCCCAAGCAAGTATTCTACTTCGTTTAGTAGGCCCAAAACGGGTTTAGGTAGCTTCCTAATGGCCTCATGCATAGGATAAATCCGTCGCTGTAATTCAGAAGGTAGTTTAGCAAAAACCTTCGACAGTTTTTGATGACTGTCATAATCAGGAAACGGGGAGAAAGCGGAGTCTACGCGCATAAAGAATAGTTCACTATCTCCATCCCAAACAGGAACATCAATGTCAAAATTTGGACATGACATTCTAACAATCTTACGGGATCTTAAAAGCATAAATTTATAAGCAATATGAAAATGTATAAATATACTTTAACGAAACGCCTACTCACAAACAGCTTCCACAGTTGAAGGTCTCCCGCAGTTGGATGAGCGCAGAAATCAGATGAATTAGTTCCTTTACAAAACACGTCACAGTAACTGCTTCCAAAAATTGAAATTTTCCGCAATTGAGCCTGTCGAGTACGTACGGTGCAGTTTTGCATGTAGGAAAGTTGAAAAGTGCATATACCCAAAAAAAATTCACCAGAAATCCACGAATTTAGAGACAAACATACCCAACAAAATTCCCAGAAGACCACGACTTTAAAGAGCACATGTATTCCCAACAAAATTCCTAGAAGACCACGACCAGAGTAAAGAAGACGTAAACGCAAATGTTAATCTATTTTTATCCCAAATAAATGAAAAAGAAAGTCAATTTTATTTATACCAAAAAAAATCATTACAATACTCAATAACCTGGCGCGGTCGCAAATTTTGTAACCGCCCCGGCTTCAAGTAAATGCCGTACGACGTTATAAACTCGGTTAAAGTGCTATGGATATAGAGTTATTGTTCTGATAAGTGGCCCTTAACAGGGCCGGTCGTGCGTTCTCCGGCAAATGCCGAGAGAGATCCTTCAGTGTGAAGATGTTCTAGAGCCTCGGATTGACTCTGGCTGTGGTTCCTTCTGTTGTTGCGTTGTAATCTCGATGTGGAAACTTCGTTGAAGTTCTGAATTAATTGGCTCGTCTCGCTGGTTGTACCGCAACAAGATGAGTCACGGATGTTGCCAATTGTTGGTGAAACAAATCCAATCACCAACATAGGTATTGACAGCCGACAGAACGCACACGCGTAACGCAAAGCAGAAGGCAAATGCGACAACTGACTTGCATGGTAAATTGCCGTGCTTAAATAGCATGCCATAGTAATATATGTCTACTTGCACTCTATTGGTTAAACGGCAAGTTTCGCTTTTTTCTCATTGGTGCAACGTAAATAAAATTTAATTTAATTTACGCAATATGTCGGCAATTAATTTGTGTCGTTACAAAAGCAATTTAATGGAACTATCTGATCCTTCGGGAAACCAGGAACCAGGACTTTTTATTGACATTGATGCATTAATAAATTTAATGTTAAAATTAAAATCCTAAAATCAAAAAGATCACCTTGGTATATCGATTGATAACCTACATCAATTACCTTTAAATTTTATGAATGCGCTCTTCAACTTTATAAATAGAATTTTTAAGAATGGGAAATTGCTAATCAATATACTAACGATAGTAGCTAAACCGATGCCAATAGTAATTAAGCCAACGTGTGCCAGTGATTATAGATTAATTTCTATTATCCCTTCGTTTTTTTAAGATAATAGAACGATTGATACTAGATCATTTAGAACGTATGTTGCCGGCTGATTTTGATATATGTCAACATGGCTTTACGAAAGATAGATCGACAACTACTAATATGCTTTTTATGTGGAAACATGTAATTACATTAGATGAGAATAAATTAGATGCATTAATTGTATTCATAGATATCTCAAAAGCTTTTGACTCTATATCTTTTGATGCTATTTTGAATGCGATTAATTTATTGAATATTGATCCGAATATTTTTAGATTACTTAAATTCTTTTTATACAATCAAAGAATGAGTATTCAAGTAAACGATTTGATATCAAAATCGAAAAGAGTAACAAGTGGAATTCCACAGGAATTAAGTTTGGGGTCAATTTTATTAAAAATTGTATTTGCACATTTGGAAAACTAAGATACTTAACGGTCGAGTTTGCAAATTCGCTGATGACTTAAAAATAATCTTTCCGATTGATCCAAAAAATGTCGAATTCTCCAAAAATAATGTGACATTAGATTTGTATGATTTAAGTAGATATTTGATTACACTAAGGCTGAGAATAAACAATAAAAGGACGAAAGCTTTAAAAAAAGGGAACAGAACAAACTTTCATTATGTTTATTTTCATGATGCTGTTATTAATGATGTGTTTGAGATTAAACTTATGCAAGAAATTAAGGATTTAGGCATAACTATTCAATGTACAGCTTCTGCTGAGAGACGTATTGAAAGTATAGTAGGCAATGCCAAGAAAAGATGGGCACTAATAAATCGAAATATCTTATCGAATGACATAAAACTTAAGATGTATATAATATGGATTAGACGGATACTAGAATATGCTGTCGCTACTTGGAATCCATTAAAAAAGGATTAGTCCAATAAGATAGAAGCTGTACAAAGAAAAGTTGTGAAACAAATTAGTCCTATCTCCTGCACTATATACGCCACTAGATTACAGTTTGTATCACTGCATCCTTTATGGTTTATGTGCTATTGCATAAAAGCTTTCCATTTGAACCAGTGGACTGGTGCCTATATGAATCAAATAAGAAAGAGACAGGAAGTTGGAACAAGATCTGGACATTTGGCAATATCCCCTTATTTGGTGGGGAATTTTGCGGGCAAGTTATTCTCTTTTCGAAAATATTCAAAATTTACAATCAATTGTCAAAGGGGCTTAGAGAAACACTTCCATCTAAGATGTCTTTTAAATTTTTATGTACTGAACTAGAACAAGTCTACAATCCTATCGATATTTTTTATTTTGATTATGATAATACTTTCTCATGGTTGAATAAAAGACAAGGATAATTGTTATCGGAAACAGAATTTTTTGAGATTTTTATTTCCAAGTTTTGTATTATTAAAATTGAAATGTTATGCATTATATCATCATGTTAGTCAACTGTAGGAGTATTTTCGCGGGGTAGCTATCTAGTTCGTGATTCAGTACCCGTCCTACATATCCATGGTGGCTATTATTACTACCCGTGCTCATAATCAGTCTCTGATCCTTTTCGGATGGTTGATGTGAGAAGGCAAAGATAATTTGTCACACGTATATTGTACACAATGTTGCAAATAGAATTAGAATTCACAGTTACTCCAAATTGACCATGTGTTGGTCGGCAATAAAAATAAATTTTAAAATACAAAAGTATGTCTTAAACACCATTCATAGTTAAACTAAATTGTCCGTCTTCTGGATGGCAAAAGTTAAAGTGAGTTCTGTTTATAAAGAAAAATGTTTTGCACACAAGTAGTTGTTCTTACACAACTGTCTGAATTGAAATGAATACACTCAACCGATTGAAAATACATGATGATATGAACCTAGTCACTGTTAAAAGTTGTCACTAAAAATGAATGACAAAAACTCACAAATATTTAGTTCACTGCTTGCTATGTTTTTAACTCATGTCATTATACTAATCCATTATTCTCTGAAGTTCGGATAGGCATAATTAAATGTGGACAGTAAATCCTTCGAATAAACTGTGAATAATCCAACTGAGCGAAATAAATCCGCTGTGGCACAATAGTCCACCGCGTAATCCACGAGGATCGCGCGCGGTTCTGTATTTATCATAAAAACCCTATTAATTACAAATAAAATTGCAGTTCAAGAAATCTCAATTAAAACTGCTTGAAACTAACAGAGATTATTTCTAAAATTACAGTTAAGAGAAATATTGTGTAAGAACAGAGTTAGATTATTTGACCTTAAAAAGCACTCTATTTGTCAAAATCGAACATCGTTGGGTTGTAACGCGGAGCCGCGTGTTACAATAGAGGATAGAAGAGGAATACGGAAGGATACATGACAGTGGTCGAGATTAGGGACGATCTCACGAGATTGAACATTAGTCATATATTTATTGGAGACAACACAATCGATTTGGTTGCGTCCTCTTGTAGGGGAGTGAACAAATTGATTTAGTAGGTTGCCGCAAAGAGTCGAAGCAACCGATGATTTGACGTAGTTAGATGTTGCCAGTTAGCCAGAGAAAGATTAAGTTTGTCCACAAAGATGTATTGATCGGTATGTTGATAGAAAAAAGTTGACATAATTCGAGCCCCACCATTGTCGTCGACTATTGAGAGATTCTGAGATCTGTAGGCAACAAATCTGTCACTTTGAAAGTAAGTGTAACAATTGACTAGGAAAATATCCTCGCAGTGTATCGAAGAGGACAACCACGTTTCAACAGGAAAGCGCATATCTAGTTTGTTAGAGGATAAAAATGGTCGCAGTTGTTTGTTTTGGACGTATATGTCAACCCGTAGGGTTTGCTTAAAGTTATTCTATAAATGTCACTTTAGTAGAGTACACATATGGGTATATAGGTTGTTATGTGCGTAGGGGGTGACTTGGATAAGTTTGTGTATACATTTGAGCATAAGATAATAGGTATGAAGACCGGATATTAGGGCAGATATTAAAACATACTTTAGGAATTAAACTAAATATAAATTAATCGGTCTTGAATGAGGATACTACATTTGCCACAAGTTGTTTCTGTCCTGTCAGTATGGTGTCAATCCTGAAAATGGGATTAGATATGAAGTCCTGAAAATTCAAAAAAAATTCTGAAACTCTGTTTCCAACGTCATTTTCAGACAAGCAGCTGATAGAGTGTTTCAAAATGAAGGGGCATGTGAGGACTCTTCAATCAAGGCCAAAATTGGTGCACCTGGAAATGTAATCAAAATGAATGAAATAAAAATGTATTCAAAATTTTAAGGACCTACGAGTGCTATCACTTGTCCTGCACAATAAAATGACGTTGAGATTACAACCGATTCTTTTATTTTCACTGTTCAATGCGTCTATCTATAGCGATAGCTTCCAAATAGAGAAACACACACGCACATCTAACTTAATTAAAATTAAAAATATTAGTATTAATGTTTTTCTTTTTCACATGAAGAGTTATGTTGATTGATGGATGTAGTTGTAACACAAATCTTATTTTGCTTATTAATCTGAATGTGCTGGGACGATCGTGATTTTATTCTCCTACCGAGTCTGCTTAGATAACATTTACAACTTTTTTACCTGATTTTCGGATTGCGTACCGAAATGTTTGAATCCACTGTCATCATGATTTCCCAATATATTTCGACCTCCGGGTACTGAGGTCTTTTTCAATGGCAGACACATCACCTACTAATTTGACAATCAATATGTCAAATGGAAATATTAGTTTAAACTGCCTCATTTATACTTGTTTTTAGATCTCTTAAGCATAACGTTTATTTTTTTAAATACTAGGAAAGTGTATGTTAAACTAGTTTGTGTATATTTCTGCATGTATACTCTCTTCGCAATGAGATTACAGTGATTTAATGACAATTACTGACAACTCACTAGATAAGCGTACGTCATGACTGTGTGTATGTGTTCTCGTTTGTTTTGAATTGAGGAGTAATCAGTTAATGCAAATGTACACTCATCCCAGTGAAATTACAGCGATTTGGCAACATCTGACTATTCACTGGATAAGTGTGTTTTTGTGTATGTGCGTGAGCGTTTACTTAAAACAGAGAGCTAATCTGTTACATAAAATTACAGGCACGTGTAACGGTCATACAAGTAAAACTAAAATGATAACTGTCATTTCCTAACTGCACACGTCAGACCTATTTTACACTTACTTTTCTAAATTAAGTAATTACGAGTGGCATTTCGGTGAGGAGGGGGCATGACACTATTAATAGAGTAAATAATTAATAGGTAGCAAAATTAAATTAGAAACGGATAAAGTGTTTCAATAGGGTAGAAAGTTAAATTAAATGGTACGTAAAAGAAATTAAAATTGCCTGATAAGGAAGATACTAGTAATAGTGCAAAGAAAATAAAATAAAAATTAACCTTGCCATCATGTATAGATAAATGTATGTTAAAGGCGCTACACTAACAACAGAACGTAAGATAACAGATAAAATAAGATAACAAGTAATCAAGGATGAAATAATAAGATAATCAAAATAAATTAGGCGATATTGAATTAATCAATCTCCACCTCTGTAAGTTAATATCAGTCCAGTGTTCTTATTCTTTTACTTGAGCGAGTTTCTGATTCTGATTCTGATTCGTGCAATCTTCGTTTTCTACCATTATTTAGTGCTATATTCCAAATAGGACCTAGTGATTTTTCTACGGCTGTTTCATTCATTATGTCATTTCTCGATTTAATTTCGATGGATTCTCTAATCAGTCTAGTCGATCTGCTACGGCTACAAATTGATATACGTCTGCACCCATCCCAATTAATTGTGTGTCCTGTCTCTACTGTATGGCGTGCAAGATCTGATCTATTAACATGGGCATACTTGCATGCGGTTTTATGTTCCCCTCTTCTAACCTTAATTGGGCGCATGGTTTCACCCACATACATCAAGTTACAGTCGTTACATGGAATTTCATATACTCCTGATGTGTCTAGCGGTTCTATTTTTTCCTTTTGTTTGGGAAGTATAATACCTAGTGTAAGGGTCTGTTTTAAAATAGTACGTATATTGTATTTTGATGCTACCATTTTTATTTTCCTACTTAGTTTAGAGTCAGGTATAACCATTACCCTCCGGTCATCTTTTAATTTATTTGACTTCACATACTTCCAGTCATGATTAAATTTACTTATAACGCTCATTATAGTTGCTTCAATTAACTTTAGAGGATACCCATTAGCACTGAATATTTCTCGCAGTCCTCCTAATTCAATCTCTCTATGTTTATTATCTGTTAATCTTAAGCTTCTTATTATCATCGATTTTAAGATACTGATTTTCATTCTATATGGATGATTTGAATCGAAATTAAGAAGGATACCTGAGTAAGTATCCTTCCTATAAACAACCCGTTCTAATTTTGTACCATTTCTAACTAACTTGGCATACAGAATTGGTAAGTCAACACATGATACATTTTCAATCGTAAATTTCAGATCGCTCACCTGATTTTCTATGTTTAAGAAATTTATCAGATGATCCTCCCCGTGATTCCAAATAATTAATATATCATCCAAATATCGTACATACAATTTAGGATTTAGGGGCGTTATATCTAAGAGAGTCTTCTCCATGTAATGTATGAAGATATTAGCTATTGGAACCGATAGTGGTTGCCCCATTGGAACACCTCTAATCTGCTTATAAAATGCATTCTTAAATTTAAAATAAGTTGAGGACATACATACGTACATCATCTCCATGACGTGTCTAATCGTCATTTTGCTGCCTTCCAATATTACTGGATGATCAACAAGGAAACGCTGAAAATAGTCTAGTGCTTTAGGTACTGGTATGTTGGTGTACATTGACACCACATCTAAACTCGCCAATCTATCGTTTTCATTAAGTTCACATTTATCTACAATCTCAACCAAATGGTATGAATTCATCAAAGTATTGTCTAAGAAGTACGAATATTTCTTTATTCTATTACATAGAAACTTAGACATTTTATATGTTGGAGAGTGTTGGACATTAACAATAATTCTTAAAGGGTTGTCTGGTTTATGTATCTTTACTAAACCGTACACTCTAGGAGCGACTGTATCTCTTTGTATGAGAGCGTTACCATGCGCTTGATCTAATTCTCTTTCAGCAATCATATTATTGACCAATAATTTAACTTCTCCTTGTAGCTTATCCGTAGGATCTTTATGTATTTTAGTGTATACCTCTATATTGTCTAGTTGTTCATACATTTTATCATTATAGTCAGATTGACTCATCAGAACCGTCGCTCCTCCTTTGTCTGCTTTCAAGCATATCACACTGTTTGCTATTAATTCTTTTCTGAGACGTTTTATTGCATAATTTGGTTTATATTTTGCATCTTCGCACGTTAGCACAGCTGCGGCTATGTCTATTTCAAACATAACCTTATCTTTGTCTGAGAGGAATTGTACTGTTTTAACAGCCTCAGTAATTATCTCATTATTTGGTGATTTTCCAATTTGGATAGCTGTATTCAGACCACGATTAAGTATTTCTAGCTGATTCTCATTAAGATTTATTTTAGAAAGATTTACCATTCGATTAGTTACAGCAGGGCACATATTAGTTAAGGTCTGTCTATAGATGCCCAAATTTACTAATTTTCAATCATGCCTGATCTGAACCTTTTTTATCTCTCTATTACGTGCGACATCAGTAAAATCTTCTATACATTTAAAGTCATCCACGTGCAAAAAGGAACGTAACAAAGATCTTATTTTAGTTTTCCCTCTGATTAGTTCGTATTTGAGTTTTTCTAAATTGCTAATAAATGTATTCATTTGTAAGAGACTTTTGCGAGATTATTCATTTCCTACATTGGTTTGGTAGCGGCTGTGGAGATCCGTGCATACGATTATTCCCCGGCTTTTTTCCGATGGGTGATGAGAGAAGACTGATATGAAGGATCACAAATGTATTGTAAATGACTTCGCGTATGAAATCATAAGTAGTCCAAATTGACCGTGATCTAGACGGTAGGAAAACGAACTCTGTTTATAAATTTGCCTGTCTTACACACAAGCAATTATTCTTTCACAAATGTCTGAATTGAAATGAATATATGCAACCGATTAAAAATACATGATGATATGAACATAGTCACTGTTAAAAGTTGTCACTGAAAATAAATTGATGAAATTCGTGTAAAGACTTCAATGACAAAAATTCACAAATGATTAGTTCACTCTTTGCTATGTTTTTAACTTATGTCATTATAATAATCCATTGTTCTCTGAAATTCGGATAGGCATAGTTAAATGTGAACAGTAAATCCCTCGCGTAAACTGCGAATAATCCAACTGAGCGAAATAAATCCACTGTGACACAATAACCCACCGCATGCTCCATGCATATCGCGCGCGGTTGTGTATATTTAATAAACATCCCTATTAATAACAAAAAATTCCAGTTCAAGAAATCTCAATTAAAACTGCTTGAAACTAACAGAGATTGGTTCTAAAATCACAGTTAAGAGAAATATTGTGTAAGAACAGAGTTAGATTATTTGACTTAAAGAGCATTGTATCTTTCAAAATCGAACATCGTTGGGTTGTAACGCGGAGCCGTGTGTTACATACACCCCACTGACAATGAAACTTAGTACACAATGAAGTGGGCTAACCTTAGAGGCGGTGTTATTGCTCTGCCATACCGTGAAAAAACTGATTTTGGCGCTGTCAACACTGATTCTGGTTCCTCTTTATCTCGCGGCGGCGTGACCGCTTCAGTTGGTTCGGTTGTTGATGAGATGTCGGGCGTCAGTCCGTTGTCAGCAAGAATGTCTTGGGGTGGCGATATCGTTTCTTCACCGCCTGATAGGTCAACATCGCGGAACGGCGGGTCATTTGGATCAACGTCGGCCGGGGATAGTCTGTGTTTCGAGACCGCTTCAGCTTTGCCATTAATCTCCAAAATGATGTAATTCTGACGTCGATCTAACACACGATAAGGACCGCGCTTCGGTTTGGCTAGAATCCTGTTAGCCATATCGCTGTTGACGAAGAACCATTTGCAGCTATCAAAATCTTTGTGTTTATAAATTGGACCATGTTGCTGACGTGTAGGACAGATAGGCCGATTCTGAGCGTTATATTGTAGAAAACTGTAAAGTAGAAACAGAAATGTCGGGGCTAGCCATGAGCGCCGCTTACAGTTCTCGGTGTGGCCTTTCGATGAAACCCTTTGCTCTCGGATTGCGAGCCGCGGTCACGGAGAGTTTGACACCATAGTATTGTAGTAGGGCTGCAAACTCTTCGCCGAGGAACTGTGCGCCATGATCGGTTGTCACTTCAGCTGGAGCACCAAACCGAGCGAACCAATTGAGCTCTAAAGCATAACTGACAGTTTCTTGCTTCATGTCTGGCAGTGGTATGGCCTCATAGCATCGAGTGTTACGATCCCGTATTAACGGTAGATATCGCATATTGTTTACGGCAGGTAAGGTTACCAGATCAACGTGTATGTGCGTAAACCGGACTTTGGGCACATGAATGACTTCTGGCGCCGTTTTGGTGTGTCTCGTCACTTTGCATTTCTGACATTCTAGACATTGTTTTGACAACATCCTGACATCTCGCCGCATGCCAGGCCAAAAATACGTTCTGGATAGAATTTCGACTGATGTTTGCCAGATGGGTAGCTCATTGAATGGTAGACTTCGAAGATCTTGTGACGGAGTTTTTCAGGTATAAACGACCGAGGGCCCCCGCCAGTTATTTCAAACTGCAGCAGAGTTCCATCATAATCAAGTGTTTTCAGTCGATTGACATCAAATGTCCGAAGTGATGGATCATCTTGCTGAGCTACTTGCAATTCCTGAGTGCTTATAGGTGAAGGACACAATATTGAGGCACAAAGATCTGCAGGACGGCTTGGGGAGTCAGCGACCACATTTTCTGATCCTTTGACATGAGTGACTTCATATTCATACTCGTGTATTCGTGTAAGTTGTGAGTTGACACGTCGTGAATATAAATACTCTTTCTTTCCTCTCAGCATCGGAAGTAGAGGAAGATGGTCTGTATAGATCTTGAACTTTCGGCCATCCAGATAGGTGTGGAAGTGTAGGATCGACCGGTAGATTGCGAGTAATTCTTTTCCTAATGTATCATATCGCGTCTCGCGAGGTTGTAGTTTTTGCAAATAGAAAGCGATAGGTTGGTGTATGCCATTGATGGATTGTTGAAGTACTGCGCCTATGGCAGCGTCGGATGCGTCAGTTATCAATTCAAAAGGTTGAGACCAATCCGGGGAATGTAGCATGGTCGCTTTGCATAGGGCACTTTTGGCATCCTCGTAAGCCTGCATGTCGTCCAAGTTGAGCTGAATCGGTTGTGATTTCTTGACGAAACGGCTTTCTGGCACGAGATATTTGTGAAGAGGTGCCAGAATCTTGACAAGGCAGGATACAAATCGAGAATAGTAGTTCATCTTGCCCAAGAATCGTCGTAATGCCCGAACGGTTGTTGGAGGCTGTAGATCTTGAATAGCACGAACCTTAGTAGGTATGGGTGTCATGCCTTCTTCGGAAATTTGATGACCGAGGATTTCAATTTATTTCTGTGCAAAGACGCATTTGTTACCATGAAGTCGGAGGCCATAGTCTGCTAGACGTGTGAGCAGGATCTCAATATGTTGTATATGTTCAGACATTGAGTTGGAGAATACCGGGATGTCGTCTAGATATGGAATTACAAATGGTAGACCATCTAGTATTTCGTCCATAACGCATTGGAATGTTTTCGAGGCATTCTTGAGACCGAAATGCATATAGTGATATTCGTGCGTGCCACCTCCGGCGAATCTGAGTGCAGTATATGATACTGAGTCTTTGTCCATAGGTACTTGATAGTATGGTTTCACTAGGTCAAGTTTTGAATACACAGTATGACCGATAGCAGATCTGAGTAGGTCAGCTGGATTTGGCAGGATGTACGAATCAGACTGTGTGCAAGAATTGAGAATACGATAATCCCCGCACACTCTGAATGTTTCTGGTTCACTCTTTGGTACTACTACCACAGGCGACGCAAAAGGTGACCTGAATCGTGTACAGATGCCTTGTTGACGTAGCATGGCAAATTCTTGCTCGGCAGACTTATGTTTGTGTGATGCCAATGGACGTGATCATGGAGGATGAGGAATTGGTTTCGACAAGATGATATGATGGGCTGTGATGGCATGCTTCCTCTTGAGATCGGGCATGAAGTAGATAGGTTTGAAAATTTCTTCATGGCGTTTCAGAACATCGTCCAGTTGCGGTACATGAGGAACTGGAGTAATAAACTGTATAGATGAGACTGGTTTGGCGCGAGTCGTATGTTTTAGCGCTGATGTAAGCAACTGATTGTCTGCAGTGCGTATCTCTCGTGTTCTTGAACGAATGGTCAGGTCGAAGTTTTCGAGAACGTCACGTCCAATGATGTTTCTTGTCAGTTGTCGCATTTGCATACTGCTTTGCGTTACGTGTGTGCTTGCTGTCGGCTGTCAATACCTACGCTGGTGATTTGATTTGTTTCACCAACAATTGGCAACGTCCCTGACTCATCTTGTTGCGGTACAACCAGCGAGACGAGCCAATTAATGCAGAACTTCAACGAAGTTTTCCACATCGTGATTACAACGCAACAACAGAAGGAACCACAGCCAGAGTCAACCCAAGGCTCTAGGACATCTTCACACTGAATAATTCAGGAGAACGCACGACCAGGCCCTGTTAAGGGCCCCCCTATCATAACAATATCTATATTCAGAGCACCTTAACCGAGTTTGTAACGTCGTACGGCATTTACTTGAAGCCGGGGCATTTACAAAATTGGCAACCGCGCCAGGATATTGATTATTGTTCTGATTTTTTTGGTATAAATAAAATTGACTTCCTTTTTCATTTATTTGGGATAAAAATAGATTAACATTTGCGTTTTCTTTACCCTGATCGTGGTCTTCTGGGAATTTTGTTGGGTATATATTCGTGGATTTCTGGTGAATATTTTTGGGGTGGTATAATAATAATACATTGGCATCAAAGGCCAACAGGCCCTCTGTTCAACTTTCCTACGTACAAAACTGCACCGTACGTACTCGACAGGCTCAATTGCGGATAATTTCAATTTTTGGAAACAGTTACACTGACGTGTTTTGTTCTGCGCTCATTCAACTGTGGAAGCTGTTTGTGGGTAAGCGTTTCGTTAAAGTATATTTATACATTTTCATATTGCTTATAAATTTATGCTTTTAAGATCCCGTAAGATTGTTAGAATGTCAGGTCCAATTTTAGATATTGATGTTCCTGTTTGGGATGGAGATAGTGAACTATTCTTTATGCGCGTAGACTCCGCTTTCTCCCCGTTTCCTGATTATGACAGTCATCAAAAACTGTCGAAGGTTTTTGCTAAACTACCTTCTGAATTGCAGCGACGGATTTATCCTAAGCTTGAGGCCATTAGGAAGCTACCTAATCCCATTTTGGGCCTACAAAACGAAGTAGAATCCTTGCTTGGGCCCACAGAAACTGAGCAGATAATAAATAAATATGCGCAATTAGACATGCTTAACCTTGGCCCCATCGATATTTTGAGGGAATTACGGAAACGTTGGTATAAAACCAACATTTCTGACCATGAGGCTTAGGTTGTTTTTATTAACAAACTTCCACAAACATTAAAACTCTTTGCCAGACAGCTCCGCAACACTCTCTCTATAGATGACTTATCTGAGAAATGTGAGTTAGAATATAGGGTTTTGGAACCCAAAGTGAATCCATCATACTTTTCTTCACCCCCTCAATATGATGGACTCTCCTCTTTAGAGAGAACAGTGGCGAACATGGCCAAAGTTCTAGAAGGTTTGGCCAATACCAAATCCGAACTAAATCAAGTGAATGCTCGACCAAAATTCGTTTCCAAGTCAAATTATAATGGTAGGCGGCGATCGAGATCTCCGCAATCCTTCAATAAATATGCCCCAAAGAGCTGGTGTTATAACGATCAGAAGTTTATTATGCTTGCCAAGTTTGTCTTTGTCGTTCCGAAGAATTTCCGAATGAGTGTCAATTTCCACAGCTGACGGAAAGGACAACAGACCGCAGGCACAAGGGTGCATCAGTATCGGGAAACGTCTGGCGCAGGAAGTAGAAGACCGTACTTTCTGCACATCAACGGCATCAACGGCGCTACAGGGAAGAAGCCAACTACAATCCGACATCCCTGTTGACTCTTTTCGTCCACGCCGAATTTTTCACATAGAGAACCAAACAGACAATGCCGGTCGCAATCACCAGCCTACTTGTTTGCATGACCCGGCCAAACAGCCCAACGAACTTCTGCACCTTCTTGATTTCAAAACTGGCAAAGAGTTCATCGTAGACACAGGTGCGGCAGTCTCAGTTCTCAAAGGTGATTCAATGGCCGAGATGTCGCTAGGCGTTCTTCTCGCAACAGCTACAGGCGAGCCCATACCAACTTATGGCTGCCGGTACCGCACACTCAACATAGGTTTACGACGTGAATTTTCCCACAACTTCATCATTGCCAAGGTCTCACATAATATAATAGGCCTTGATTTCCTTCTAAAATTTCGGCTCATTGTTGATCTTGCCAATCTAAAGATCATCGACCCATCCACCGGACTTGAGCAAAGTTTTTGGACAATTGCCCTAGAGCGTTTGGATTTACAGGTCATTCAGCCAACCCCAGTGCATCATTCAGCAGAGATATCAGCAGCTCTTCGAAAATACAAATCGCTTTTCGATCTTAACAAGTCAGAGCTACGAGTCTCCAACACGATGCATCATATCGTCACAGAAGAACAACCTATTGCACTCAAGAAGCGACCACTGGCTCCTGCTAAGCTGAAAGCTGCCCAAGAAGAATTCTCAAGGCTTCTGGAAGAGGGAATCATCAGACCATCGAAAAGTTCATGGGCGTCACCACTGCACTTAGTCTCTAAATCAAACGGATCGTACAGAGCCTGTGGAGACTACCGTAAGCTAAATTCAGTGACAAAATCTGATGCATATCCTATTCCAAATATTAACACTTTACTTGAAAAACTCAACGGCAGCAATTTCTTCTCAGTGATTGACCTCATACAAGCCTATAATCACATCCCGGTAGCACCAGAGGATATCTAGAAAACTGCAGTCATCACTTAATTTGGCCTTTTCGAATATCTTTACATGCCTTTTGGACTTAAGTGTGCTACACAGACATTTCACAGATTCATGTACAACATACTTCGCGACGATTCTGCTTATTGTATGTCATATCTCGAAGACATTATGGTATTCAGTCCAGATTTATAATCTCATGCGAAACATCTACGAAATGTCCTCTCAAGCTTATCCAACCACGGACTCAAGATCAACTGTGACAAGACGCAGATTGCAACTACATCCGTGGAATTCTTAGGGCATCGTATCACGGCCCAAGGTATTCAACCGTTGCCGTCAAAGACGAATTCAATCAATAATATCAAGTCACCAAGGACTGTAAGCGAGTTGCAGAAAATCCTGGGAGTACTAAACTATTACCGCAAGTTTCTTCCGGGCCTTTCAAAACAACTTTATCCTTTGTGCAGGCACCTGCGGAATCGAAAAGGACTTAGCAAGAATTCCATCATTGCTTGGACATCCGAAGACGAGGAATTACTTCGACTCGTCATCAACTCGTTAGCAAATGCCACAATGCTAACGCATCCAGATTTTGAAAAACCATTTCTACTCACGACAGATGCTTCTGAATTCGCTATTGGAGCCACTTTGGAACAAGAGATCGACGGAGTTCGGAAGCCTATCAGTTTCTACTCGCGTACTCTCCAACCAGTAGAAACGAGGTACGACACTTTCGACCGAGAACTTCTCGCCATCCACGACGCAGTGCGCCATTTTATCAGCATCATTGGCAGTAGCAGATTTGTTGTTTTCACAGATCATGCACCACTAGTTAGCGCACTTCGAAACGCAACTTTATCTATCGCCAAGTACCCTGCCAGAGTGGAAAGACAGCTTTCTCGTCTAAGCGAATGGCAATTTGACGTCTTTCACGTCAAGGGCAAACAGAACTTCATTGCAGATGCCCTGTCTAGGCCAGACGTCTCTCTACAACCACCTTCACCGTCACCATTCACTGTCAACTCCGTGGCACTCAGTGAACCTGCACTAACGCCAACTCTCCTGCGAACTGAACAACGCGGTGACATTCACATTCAAAGATCAATAGCCCGTCACCCAACCAAGTTCATATGCCGTCTGTGGGAAGGTTTACCAATTGTTTACTTCACGGGTGCGCAGCCCAACAAGCCAGTTCTGCCGACCAGCCTTCAGAGAAAAGTTTTCGATTCAATTCACTCAATTTCTCACCCAGGAAGCCAAGCGACTGTCCGACTTCTTACAGATCGTTTCTGGGGTCACAGACTTAGGCAGAATGTTAAACGATGGGTCTCCGAGTGTGCTATTTGTCTGAAAAACAAGATCACACGACACACTCGATTTAAGTTGCAACATTTTCGGTCTACTTCTCGCCTAGCCATCGTCCACATCGACATAGTTCATCTGACAAAGGTACAAGGTTTCAGCTACCTTCTAACTATGATCGATAGGTTTACACGGTGGCCTGCGGCATTACCTCTTGGCACCATTTCTGCAGACGAAGTAACTAACGGTTTTATCTCTGCATGGATATCCAATTATGGTGTTCCCAATGAGGTCATCACGGACAGAGGCACTTGCTTCTCATCTGATCGTTTCAAAACCACCTTGCGGTACATGGGATGCATCTTACGCCAGACGACTGCCTACCATCCCAAAGCTAATGGTATGGTAGAGAGAATGCATAGGGAACTCAAAGCTGCTTTAGCATCCTCGTCCATTAATGACAACTGGGTCGATGCACTACCTTTAGTTCTGCTTGCCATGCGTTCCCGTACTCGTGAATCCATTAAAACATCTGCGTCACAACTCTTGTATGGCATGGATCTACGCCTGCCTAGTCAGCTCCCACGTCTACTACCGGCACAAGATGACCCACAAACGAAGCTACCCGCCTTCGACTTCATTTCGGTAACATGTCTGAACAGCAGCCGAGACACACGCCTCGTCCAGTCTTTGTTCACTCACAGCTCCACAGCTGCAAGAGAGTACTCGTTCGCAACGACAATGCTGTTGCACCACTGCAACCAAAGTATCGCGGTCCTTACCCGATTTTGCTCAGACAACCAAAATACTTCATTATTATGCAAGGCGCTACACCGACATCAGTAAGCATAGACAGGTTGAAACCGTTTATCGAACCGCCTGATCCTGAGAGCGTTCAACCTTCTACACACGTCTCAGGCTCCGTCTGCCCACAATCTCAATAGCCTGCTTTGTATAACGCGTAATTGATATTTTTTAACATTAACATTACGTATCAAAATTTTTTTAACCTTACGTTATTTTTCGCATTTGTCTCACGTGGCATAACCAGCTGTTCTTAGCTAACAATTGTGTAGCATTTTGAACAGTTCTTTGGTATTATGCCATCTCTGAGGCAATGTTCATGTACATATTTTTATGCAGTTACCTTTGATTTTAATGTATATATTTTTACATTATAATGTATTTCTCACACATGACATTTCACTGCCTATTTTGGTATGACCAGCTACTTAGAGCTAACGCTTTCGTGTAGCAACACTAAGTAGTTATCAGCTTCATATCATGGTACAGGCCACTTTCAATGCATATCTCAAATTCATCAATTGCACAAATACCACTCTACAAATGTCATGACCACAACGTCGAGCACTCTAGCTCCTTTGGTCGTATACAAACACATTGACAACGATCCAACCTGCTTAGGTTTTAACTTAAACCTGGCAAATTCAGAGGCGATTTACCTCGAAATCTTCACGCTGCGGCTCCCCAAACTTACACTGCTCTATTTTGCCTCACGTGGTATGACCGACCACTAGAGCTAACAATTTGTGTAGCAATTCCTAATGGTTACCTGGCATGATATCATTGTTGAAGCAACCAACAAGCATATTTAAGCCCCGCATTTATGGTACATCATGTTTTTGCTTAATTCTGTTCGAACTCTGTCTTACATTTCTTATCTAGCCTCGCAGAGAGGAATTTTTTCCTTTTTTTCTTCAGAGAGGAAAGTGTTGTAGCGACACAAATTAATTGCCGAAATATTGCGTTAATTAAATTTAATTTTATTTACGTTGCACCAATGAGAAAAAAGCGGATCTTGCCGATTAACCAATAGTGTGCAAGTAGACATATTACTATGGCATGGAATTTAAGCACGGCAATTTACCATGCAAGTCATTTGTCGCATTTGCATTCTAATTTGCGTTACATGTGTGCGTGTTGTCGGCTGTCAATACCTACGCTGGTGATTTGATTTTTTTCACCAACTGTTGAGGCCACTAACCTATTTGAGTCTGTAAGCCCCATAGATGCCAGATCGCTGGAAGTCCTAAAATTCACAGTAGAGTCTGATAGGCTCATATGATTATTTTTGTCACTTAAGTTCAAGTCCGCTATGTCCTACCCTAACCTACTTGTGTCCTCAAATTTAATATCGGTATCCATGAATATATGAGATAGCAATTAAATCGATACCCACTGTTAGGCAATCGGAAAGTGAAAGTCGGAAGCTGTTCCGCACAGTAATTAATCTAGAAAGATGTAAAAACTTGAACCAAAGATGCAATCAAATATACCTGTTCCTAGGCTCCTGTTCCTTTCTGTTTTATATTAGAACAAAAAGGCAATTGATGGAGCAATATATTTGATAATGAAATATTCGTTTAATCAAGAAATTGTGAAAATGCAGCAGACCAAAATTTACAATACCAGACACAGAGCGAGATACTCGAAAACTGAAAATAGCGCACAATTTTAAAATCAAGTATTTAAACAAAGAATGTTCTGGAAAATAAAAAGAAAAAATTCTTTTTAAATAAAGTTCGTTACAATCAGCTATGGTGGTTTAAATTTATCAGTCAAGGTTATTTTACATAAGGCGGAGGATTTAACATCCTCTACATACACCACCTTCTCAAAAAAAGGAACGGCTAATAATAGACGTAATCATAATTCTTCGGCTGACGATGTATTCTTCCAGAACGAGTTGTGCATACTGGCGCCCCTGACGTCGTCATCTCGCCCGGTACAACATTCACTGGTTCTTCAAAATCATCTGGTATCGACAAATAGTTTTCATGCTGTGGTTCAGTAGAATAAGATTTTGCTATATTAGACAACGATTCTTCAGAGTTCTGTGTTTCATTATGTGCCTGCATGGTGGGATTGCACACATCAGATTCGCTCATGGAACGGTCATTCAACACATCTGTTAATTCAGTCATACTGTCAATCCAGATAAACTGGGGAATACAACGATCCAACGTAACACAATCCTCAATGCCATTTATTTCTACGATGACATTCTTGTCAGTCATCCTCTTGACCTTGTATGGTCCTTTGTAAAATGGTGTCAGGCAGTTCTTCCTATTCTCATTAGTTATATACACATGCGAAGCCGATTTTAAATCAGAGGACACATAGCATTTGGTTTTAGCTTTTCTAGTCTTGGTCGGGGCCAAACGACACATCTTGTCTCTAAGTGCTCCTACAAACCAATCTACATAACTAGAAGCCCAATCAAGACTACTTGGAGTTTCTATTAGAAGATCTCCAGGCAACTTAATGGTTCTCCATAAACCAATTCTGCTATGGAAGTTCCTAATTGTGCCCTATATCTGTTGCGCATGGCGAGTAGTACTATAGGAAGATCGTGTATCCAGCTTGTTCCACTAGTACACCTTAATGCAGCTTTCAGTTCACGATGTAGCCTTTCTACCATCCAATTCGCTCGTGGGATCGCGCGTATGTATTATAGTGGTTCCCATGATGTTGAGGGATCTTACGAAAAGCTCTGACATAAATTGACTACCACGATCACTAGTGACCTTTTCCGGAACACCATAATGCGATATCCAATTATGTAGAAACGCGAACAAGACTTCTTGCGCTGTCATGTCTTTTAAAATCGCCACTTTAAATTGACGACTAAATCTATCTACCATAGTTAGCAAGTATTTGTTTCCATTTATTTCAGGCATCTCGACAATGTCTATGTGTACGTGTCTGAACCGTCCGATTGGTATTCCAATGTTCTTTATCTCGGTTCTGGTATGTCTCCACACCTTACACGTTTGACACTTGGCACAGGCTCTTACCCATACCCGTATGTCTTTAGACATGTGCGGCCATACGTATCTGTCGTTGATTAATCGAATGGTGGCTTTAATGGATGGATGACCCATGTCATGTAACACTTGGATAATCTTGGCCCGTAACTCCAATGGCACATATGGTCGTGGTTGACTTCTAGATGTTTCGCATAACAACCACTTGCCACTTATGAGCTTACGAACATATCCTGGTCTTTTGGACAATACTAATGTAAAGGGATCCGATCCTTGCGCTTCCTCGATTTGACTAACGAAATCGTGCATTGATTCATCTAAATTTTTCAATGGACCTTGAAATATCAGCTCGACATCAGCTTCATTCGGTCGGCTAAGTGCATCGGCTACCACATTCTCTTTACCAGCAATATGAGACACTGTGAAATCGAACTCTGCTAACCGTGTTATTTGGGAATTTACTCTACGAGAGTAATTAAGCCTAGCTGTTTTACCAAGTATGCTGATCAATGGCTTATGATCGGTCAATAACTTAATAACCATCTAAGTAATGCTCGAAGTGTATCACTGCGGCATACACTGCTAGAAGCTCTTTGCCAAACGTATCATAACCTTTTTCTCGATCGTTAAGCTTACGGCTATAAAACCCAATCGGTCTTACTATGTCCTGATCTCTTTTCTGTAGCACTGCCCCTAATGCAACACCTGAGGCATCTGTGATTAGTTCGAAAGTTTTTTCCCAATCTACAGGTGCTAATGTGGTTACGACACTTAACATTTCCTTGGCCTTTTGGAAATTTTCTCGGTCTTCCTGACTCAAGTTTATAGGCCAAGACTTCTTGATCGTGCTCTTTTCACGAGTGAGATGGCTTGTTAACGATCCAAGAATTCCGGCTAGACCTGGAATGAATCGACGATAATAGCTGATCATGCCCAAGAACCTTCGCAACTGGCGTACGGTTCGGGTTCCGTTACGTCCTTAATAGCTTGGACCTTATCTTCCAAAGGTTAATTCCGTCTTTGGAAAGTATATGACCAAGGTATTTAACTGAAGAGCAACCGATATTACTCTTATTAGGTTTGACCACTAATCCATATTGTTCCAGCCTGGTCAAAACCGTTTCCAAATGCGTAAGATGTTCATTTTGGGAGCGACTAAAAATTATTATGTTGTCTATATATACCCTCGCAAATGGACAACTCTGATGGATTTCTTCAGCCAAACGCTGGAATGTCTGACTGGCATTTTTCAAACCAAATAGCATTTGAAGTAATTCATGCGATCCCCTCCTGGAAATCTGACTGCGGTGAGTGATATTGAACTTTCTTCCATTGGTACTTGATAGTACGCTTTCTGGAGATCTAAAGTTGAATAAACCTCATATCCCATTATATCTCGGAGCAAAGTACTCTGGTTAGGGAGAGGATAAGAATCACCCTTCGTCACTGAGTTTAATAGACGATAATTCCCACAAACCCTCCATTGACCCGGTTCAGGTTTGGGAACTACCACTATTGGGGAAGCAAAATTGGAATTTGACCTTCTACAAATCCCTCTCTTCGCGCAATTGGTGAAATTCTGACAAAGCAACTTGTTGCTTGTGTTGTGCCAATGGTTGAGCCTTTGGTGAACAAGGCAACGGAGCCACCAATTCTATTAGGTGTTCTACTCCTGTCTTCAAACCTATCCTTTTGGCACTGAAAGTCTGAAACACTGCTAGGTGCTTCTCGATTATATCGGCAAAGTCATGTGCAACTGACGGACGAGGTAAGAGGACTGTTCTAACTGCCGACGTGTTAGACTCAGTAGGTGTTGCTATCCCTGCGCCTTCTGCGATAGTTCTAGCTTTGGGGTCTAATGTCAGCTTAAAATGTGTCAAGAAATCCACGCCAATGACATGGACCTTGACATCGGCTACTAGAAAATTCCATTGGAAGGAAGATTTCTGGCCTAGCGTTACCGACATTTCTTTCATCCCTATCACTCCTATCGGACTACCGTTAGCGGCCCATAGTTGATAATCAAATGTGGGGCAATCTGTTTCCACCACGTCTGGCCTAACTATGCTTACCTCAGCACCCGTATCAATGAGAAATTCTAATCCAGATAATTCATCCTTAATAATGAACTTGTTGTTGGACAATCCGGCAATGTTTTCTATATCTCCGCTTAGTAAGAATTAGACTCTCTTGCCTTCTATCTCGGTGCTATTTGTTCTAGTCGCATCTTTAGCTTTGAGTATGCCTTTTAAAGGCATATCTGGGAGCCTTTGCAATGGAACCCCCCCTACGGCTCCTACTAGCGGGGGTTTTGTCCTTTTCCCGGTGATGGATTTCTCTCAACCGGTTTTGTGCTTCCTTTCCATCTGGGTCCACCTAATCGCGGGTAAATACAATTCTCACCTTGGCACTTCGCACTGCGTCCGTATTCGCAATGTGCCTTACACCATCCGCGTGGCCCTTCGAAGCGTTGACGCGAGTGACTCCCTCGACGTCTATTATACTTATCCTGACTCTGAAGTTGTGCAATATCACTACGCAAGCTAGCAACTTCTCTACATAAGAAACGCAAGGTTTCTTGTATAGTCAGGTTGTTTTCGGTATCTGCCCTGACTGGCTGCATCGTTACAGAATCTGCTATTACAGCATGTACTTGTGGTTCTTGCTGTTTATACACGCCGTCTAACCCTCTGAGTTTTGTTGGCCAATCTATGCTCATTGTGTCAAATACTTCCAATGTTGTTCTGAGCCTAATTGGTAGCTCAGCTGTAAAAATGGAGTTGACTACATCTCTAGATATAATCAACCTAGAAACTTTTGTGCAAAGGCGTTCATAAAATTCGGACGGTAGTTGACGCCCCATTTTTTCTAAGCGTAATAATTCGCACATTTGCGCTGATCTTCCAGGCTGATATCTCTGTTAAATTTCTGCCATTAATAACTCAAATGCATTGTACGGCTTTTCTTCTACAGTTCTGTCTCTGAAATTTTCCAAGGCATTTCGGAAATTTTCAGGCAATGCCATCCATGCTGCAACAAATTTCTCCATAGGGTTCACGATATTATAAGCACTGAATATCATTTGGGCATCTCCTACCCAACTTGAATGTTTTTCTGATTTATACTGTGGTAGACTTAATATTCTTGGACTGGCGCGGTCGCCAAATTTTGTTGAGGCCCCTAACCTATTCGAGTCTGTAAGCCCCATAGATGCCAGATCGCTGGAAGTCCTAAAATTCACAGTAGTGTCTGATAGACTTATATGATTATTTTTGTCACTTAAGTTCAAGTCCGCTATGTCCTGCACTAACCTACTTGTGTCCTCAAATATAATATCGGTATCCATGAATATAGGAGATAGCAATTAAATCGATACTTACTGTTAGGCAATCGGAAAGTGGTAAGGAAACCAACATTTCTGACCATGAGGCTAAGGTTGTTTTTATTAACAAACTTCCACAAACATTAAAACTCTTTGCCAGACAGCTCCGCAACACTCTCTCTATAGATGACTTATCTGAGAAATGTGAGTTAGAATATAGGGTTTTGGAACCCAAAGTGAATCCATCATACTTTTCTTCACCCCCTCAAGATGATGGACTCTCCTCTTTAGAGAGAACAGTGGCGAACATGGCCAAAGTTCTAGAAGGTTTGGCCATTACCAAATCCGAACTAAATCAAGTGAATGCTCGACCAAAATTCGTTTCCAAGTCAAATTATAATGGTAGGCGGCGATCGAGATCTCCGCAATCCTTCAATAAATATGCCCCAAAGAGCTGGTGTTATAACGACCAGAAGTTTATTATGCTTGCCAAGTTTGTCTTTGTCGTTCCGAAGAATTTCCGAATGAGTGTCAATTTCCACAGCTGACGGAAAGGACAACAGACCGCAGGCACAAGGGTGCATCAGTATCGGGAAACGTCTGGCGCAGGAAGTAGAAGACCGTACTTTCTGCACATCAACGGCATCAACGGCGCTACAGGGAAGAAGCCAACTACAATCCGACATCCCTGTTGACTCTTTTCGTCCACGCCGAATTTTTCACATAGAGAACCAAACAGACAATGCCGGTCGCAATCACCAGCCTAATTGTTTGCATGACCCGGCCAAACAGCCCAACGAACTTCTGCACCTTCTTGATTTCAAAACTGGCAAAGAGTTCATCGTAGACACAGGTGCGGCAGTCTCAGTTCTCAAAGGTGATTCAATGGCCGAGATGTCGCTAGGCGTTCTTCTCGCAACAGCTACAGGCGAGCCCATACCAACTTATGGCTGCCGGTACCGCACACTCAACATAGGTTTACGACGTGAATTTTCCCACAACTTCATCATTGCCAAGGTCTCACATAATATAATAGGCCTTGATTTCCTTCTAAAATTTCGGCTCATTGTTGATCTTGCCAATCTAAAGATCATCGACCCATCCACCGGACTTGAGCAAAGTTTTTGGACAATTGCCCTAGAGCGTTTGGATTTACAGGTCATTCAGCCAACCCCAGTGCATCATTCAGCAGAGATATCAGCAGCTCTTCGAAAATACAAATCGCTTTTCGATCTTAACAAGTCAGAGCTACGAGTCTCCAACACGATGCATCATATCGTCACAGAAGAACAACCTATTGCACTCAAGAAGCGACCACTGGCTCCTGCTAAGCTGAAAGCTGCCCAAGAAGAATTCTCAAGGCTTCTGGAAGAGGGAATCATCAGACCATCGAAAAGTTCATGGGCGTCACCACTGCACTTAGTCTCTAAATCAAACGGATCGTACAGAGCCTGTGGAGACTACCGTAAGCTAAATTCAGTGACAAAATCTGATGCATATCCTATTCCAAATATTAACACTTTACTTGAAAAACTCAACGGCAGCAATTTCTTCTCAGTGATTGACCTCAGACAAGCCTATCATCACATCCCGGTAGCACCAGAGGATATCTAGAAAACTGCAGTCATCACTTAATTTGGCCTTTTCGAATACCTTTACATACCTTTTGGACTTAAGTGTGGTATACAGACATTTCACAGATTCATGTACAACATACTTCGCGACGATTCTGCTTATTGTATGTCATATCTCGATGACATTATGGTATTCAATCCAGATTTATAATCTCATGCGAAGCATCTACGAAATGTCCTCTCAAGCTTATCCAACCACGGACTCAAGATCAACTGTGACAAGACGCAGATTGCAACTACATCCGTGGACTTCTTAGGGCATCGTATCACGGCCCAAGGTATTCAACCGTTGCCGTCAAAGACGAATTCAATCAATAATATCAAGTCACCAAGGACTGTAAGCGAGTTGCAGAAAATCCTGGGAGTACTAAACTATTACCGCAAGTTTCTTCCGGGCCTTTCAAAACAACTTTATCCTTTGTGCAGGCACCTGCGGAATCGAAAAGGACTTAGCAAGAATTCCATCATTGCTTGGACATCCGAAGACGAGGAATTACTTCGACTCGTCATCAACTCGTTAGCAAATGCCACAATGCTAACGCATCCAGATTTTGAAAAACCATTTCTACTCACGACAGATGCTTCTGAATTCGCTATTGGAGCCACTTTGGAACAAGAGATCGACGGAGTTCGGAAGCCTATCAGTTTCTACTCGCGTACTCTCCAACCAGTAGAAACGAGGTACGACACTTTCGACCGAGAACTTCTCGCCATCCACGACGCAGTGCGCCATTTTATCAGCATCATTGGCAGTAGCAGATTTGTTGTTTTCACAGATCATGCACCACTAGTTAGCGCACTTCGAAACGCAACTTTATCTATCGCCAAGTACCCTGCCAGAGTGGAAAGACAGCTTTCTCGTCTAAGCGAATGGCAATTTGACGTCTTTCACGTCAAGGGCAAACAGAACTTCATTGCAGATGCCCTGTCTAGGCCAGACGTCTCTCTACAACCACCTTCACCGTCACCATTCACTGTCAACTCCGTGGCACTCAGTGAACCTGCACTAACGCCAACTCTCCTGCGAACTGAACAACGCGGTGACATTCACATTCAAAGATCAATAGCCCGTCACCCAACCAAGTTCATATGCCGTCTGTGGGAAGGTTTACCAATTGTTTACTTCACGGGTGCGCAGCCCAACAAGCCAGTTCTACCGACCAGCCTTCAGAGAAAAGTTTTCGATTCAATTCACTCAATTTCTCACCCAGGAAGCCAAGCGACTGTCCGACTTCTTACAGATCGTTTCTGGGGTCACAGACTTAGGCAGAATGTTAGAATGTTAAACGATGGGTCTCAGAGTGTGCTATTTGTCAGAAAAACAAGATCACACGACACACTCGTTCTAAGTTGCAACATTTTCGATCTACTTCTCGCCTAGCCATCGTCCACATCGACATAGTTCATCTGACAAAGGTTCAAGGTTTCAGCTACCTTCTAACTATGATCGATAGATTTACACGGTGGCCTGCGGCATTACCTCTTGGCACCATTTCTGCAGACGAAGTAACTAACGGTTTTATCTCTGCATGGATATCCAATTATGGTGTTCCCAATGAGGTCATCACGGACAGAGGCACTTGCTTCTCATCTGATCGTTTCAAAACCACCTTGCGGTACATGGGATGCATCTTACGCCAGACGACTGCCTACCATCCCCAAGCTAATGGCATGGTAGAGAGAATGCATAGGGAACTCAAAGCAGCTTTAGCATCCTCGTCCATTAATGGCAACTGGGTCGATGCACTACCTTTAGTTCTGCTGGCCATGCGTTCCCGTACTCGTGAATCCATTAAAACGTCTGCGTCACAACTCTTGTATGGCATGGATCTACGCCTGCCTAGTCAGCTCCCACGTCTACTACCGGCACAAGATGACCCACAAAACGAAGCTACCCGCCTTCGACTTCATTTCGGTAACATGTCCGAACAGCAGCCGAGACACACGCCTCGTCCAGTCTTCGTTCACTCCACAGCTCCACAGCTACAAGAGAGTACTCGTTCGCAACAATAATGCTGTTGCACCACTACAACAAAGTATCGCAGTCCTACCCGATTTTGCTCAAACAACCCAAATACTTCATCATTATGCAAGGCGCTACACCGACATCAGTAAGCATAGACAGGTTGAAACCGTTTATCGAACCACCTATTCCTGAGAGCGTTCAACCTTCTACACACGTCTCAGGCTCCGTCTGCCCACAATCTCAATAACCTGCTTTGTATAACACGTAATTAATTTTTTTTAAAACATTAACATTAACTATAAATTTTTTTAACCTTACGTTATTGTTCGTATTTGTCTCACGTGGCATAACCAGCTGTTCTTAGCTAACAATTGTGTAGCATTTTTGAACAGTTCTTTGGTATTATGCCATCTCTGAGGCAATGTTCGTGTACATATTTTTATGCAATTACCTTTGATTTTAATGTATATATTTTTACATTATAATGTATTTCTCACACATGACATTACACTGCCTATTTTGGTATGACCAGCTACTTAGATCTAACGCTTTCGTGTAGCAACACTAAGTAGTGATCAGCTTCATATCATGGTACAGGCCACTTTCAATGCATATCTCAACTTTATCAATTGCACAAAGACCACTCTACAAATGTCATGACCACAACGTCGAGCACTCTAGCTCCTTTGGTCGTATACAAACACATTGACAACGATCCAACCTGCTTAGGTTTTTAACTTAAACCTGGCAAATTCAGAGGCGATTTACCTCGAAATCTTCACGCTGCGGCTCCAAAAACTTACACTGCTCTATTTTGCCTCACGTGCTATGACCGTCCACTAGAGCTAACAATTTGTGTAGCAATTCCTAGTGGTTACCTGGCATCATATCATTGTTGAAGCAACCAACAAGCATATTTAAGCCCAGCACTTATGGTTCATCATATTTTTGCTTAACTTGGTTCGAACTCTGTCATGCATTTCTTATCTAGCCTCGCAGAGAGGAATTTTTTTTCTTTTTTTTTCAGAGAGGAAAGTGTTGTAACGACACAAATCAATCGCCGACATATTGCGTAAATTAAATTCAAATTTATTTACGTTGCACCAATGAGAAAAAAGCAAATTGCCGTTTAACCACGTTTAACCAATAGTATGCAAGTACACATATTGCATGCTATTTAAGCACGGTAATTTACCATGCAATCAGTTGGTCGTATCTACGTTCTGCCTCGTGTTACACATGTGCGTGCTGTCGGCTGTCAATACCTACGCTGGATATTGATTTGTTTCACCAACAATTGGCAACATTCGTGACTCACCGTGTTGCACTTCAGCCAGCAAGACGAGCCAATTAATGCAGAACTTCAACAAGTTTCACACATGATAACAACAGCAGGAACCACAACCAGAGTCCACCCAAGGAACAGAACATCAACTTACATATATATAACTTACGCGAACGCCGCCAAGGCCCTCTTAAGGGCCCCCATATCAGTAACTAATCTCTATTCAGAGCACCTTAACCGAGTTTGTAACGTCGTACGGCATTTACTTGAAGCCGGGGCGTTTACAAAATTGTATACTCCCTGGCTTCCTGGGTGAGAAATTGAGTGAATTGAATCGAAAACCTTTCTCTGAAGGCTGGTCGGCAGAACTGGCTTGTTGGGCTGCGTACCCGTGAAGTAAACAATTGGTAAGCCTTCCCACAGACGGCATATGAACTTGGTTGGGTGACGGGCTATTGATCTTTGAATGTGAATGTCACCGCGTTGTTCAGTTCGCAGGAGAGTTGGCGTTAGTGCAGGTTCACTGAGTGCCACGGAGTTGACAGTGAATGGCGACGGCGAAGGTGGTTGTAGAGAGACGTCTGGCCTGGACAGGGCATCTGCAATGAAGTTCTGTTTGCCCTTGACGTGAAAGACGTCAAATTGCCATTCGCTTAGACGAGAAAGCTGTCTTTCCACTCTGGCAGGGTACTTGGCGATAGATGAAGTTGCGTTTCGAAGTGCGCTAACTAGTGGTGCATGATCTGTGAAAACAACAAATCTGCTACTGCCAATGATGCTGATAAAATGGCGCACTGCGTCGTGGATGGGGAGAGAGGTTCTCGACCGAAAGTGTCGTACCTCGTTTCTACTGGTTGGAGAGTACGCGAGTAGAAACTGATAGGCTTCCGAACTCCGTCGATCTCTTGTTCCAACGTGGCTCCAATAGCGAATTCAGAAGCATCTGTCGTGAGTAGAAATGGTTTTTGAAAATCTGGATGTGTTAGCATTGTGGCATTTGCTAACGAGTTGATGGCGAGTCGAAGTAATTCCTCGTCTTCGGATGACCAAGCAATGATGGAATTCTTGCTAAGTCCTTTTCGGTTCCGCAGGTGCCTGCACAAAGGATAAAGTTGTTTTGAAAGGCCCGGAAGGAACTTGCGATAATAGTTTAGTACTCCCAGGATTTTCTGCAACTCGCTAACAGTCCTTGGTGACTTGATATTCTTGATTGAATTCGTCTTTGACGGCAACGGTTGAATACCTTGGGCCGTGATACGATGTCCTAAGAAGTCCACGGATGTAGTTGCAATCTGCGTCTTGTCACAATTGATCTTGAGTCCGTGGTTGGATAAGCGTGAGAGGACATTTCGTAGATGCTTCGCATGAGATTCTAAATCTGGACTGAATACCATAATGTCATCGAGATATGACATACAATAAGCAGAGTCGTCGCGAAGTATGTTGTCCATGAATCTTTGAAATGTCTGTGTAGCACACTTAAGTCCAAAAGGCATGTAAAGATATTCGAAAAGGCCAAATGGAGTGATGACTGCAGTTTTCTCGATATCCTCTGGTGCTACCGGGATGTGATGGTAGGCTTGTCTGAGGTCAATCACTGAGAAGAAATTGCTGCCGTTGAGTTTTTCAAGTAAAGTGTTAATATTTGGAATAGGATATGCATCAGATTTTGTCACTGAATTTAGCTTACGGTAGTCTCCACAGGCTCTGTACGATCCGTTTGATTTTGAGACTAAGTGCAGTGGTGACGCCCATGAACTTTTCGATGGTCTGATGATTCCCTCTTCCAAAAGCCTTGAGAATTCTTCTTGGGCAGCTTTCAGCTTAGCAGGGGCCAGTGGTCGCTTCTTGAGTGCAATAGGTTGTCCTTCTGTGACGATATGATGCATCGTGTTGGAGACTCGTAGCTCTGACTTGTTAAGATCGAAAAGCGATTTGTATTTTCGAAGAGCTGCTGATATCTCTGCTGAATGATGCACTGGGGTTGGCTGAATGTCCTGTAACTCCAAACGCTCGGAGGCAAGTGTCCAAAAACTTTGCTCAAGTCCGGTGGAGGGTCGATGATCTTTTGATTGGCAAGATCAACAATGAGCCGAAATTTCAAAAGGAAATCAAGGCCTATTATATTATGTGAGACCTTGGCAATGATAAAATTGTGAGAAAATTCGCGTCGTAGACCTATGTTGAGTGTGCGCTACCGGAAGCCATAAGTTGGTATGGGCTCGCCTGTAGCTGTTGCGAGAAGAACGCCTAATGACATCTCGGCCATTGAATCACCCTTGAGAACTGAGACTGCTGCACCTGTGTCTACGATGTCCGCACCTGTGTCTACGATGTACTCTTCGCCAGTTTTGAAATCAAGAAGGTGCAGAAGTTCGTTTGGCTGTTTGGCCGGGTCATGCAAACAAGTAGGCTGGTGATAGCGACCGGCATTGTCTGTTTGGTTCTCTATGTGAAAAATTCGGCGTGGACGAAAAGAGTCGACAGGGATGTCGGATTGTAGTTGGCTTCTTCCCTGTAGCGCCGTTGATGCCGTTGATGTGCAGAAAGTACGGTCTTCTACTTCCTGCGCCAGACGTTTCCCGATACTGATGCACCCTTGTGCCTGCGGTCTGTTGTCCTCTCCGTCAGCTGTGGAAATTGACACTCATTCGGAAATTCTTCGGAACGACAAAGACAAACTTGGCAAGCATAAAAAAACTTCTGGTGGTTATAACACCAGTTCTTTGGAGCATATTTATTAAATGATTGCGGAGATCTCGATCGCCGCCTACCATTATAATTTGACTTGGAAACGAATTTTGGTCGAGCATTCACATGATTTATCTCCGATTTGGTAATGGCCAATCCTTCTAGAACTTTGGCCATGTTCGCCACTGTTCTCTCTAAGGAGGAGATTCTATCATCTTGCGGGGGTGAAGAAAAGGATGATGGATTCACTTTGGGTTCCAAAACCCTATATTCTAACTCACATCTCTCAGATAAGTCATCTATAGAGAGAGTGTTGGGGAGCTGTCTGGCAAAGAGTTTTAATGTTTGGGGAAGATTGTTAATAAAAACAACCTTAGCCTCATGGTCAGAAATGTTGGTTTTATACCAACGTTTCCGTAATTCCCTCAGTATTTCTATGGGGCCAAATTTGGCATATCTAACTGCGCATATTTGTTTATTATCTGCTCAGTTTCCGTGGGTCCAAGCAAGGATTCTACCTCGTTTTGTAGGCCCAAAATGGGATTAGGTAGCTTCCTAATGGCCTCAAGCTTAGGATAAATCCGTCGCTGCAATTCAGAAGGTAGTTTAGCAAAAACCTTCGACAGTTTTTGATGACTGTCATAATCAGGAAACGGGGAGAAAGCGGAGTCTAGGCGCATAAAAAATAACTCACTATCTCCATCCCAAACAGGAACATCAATATCTGGCAAACGTTGGACCTGACATTTTAACAATCTTACGGGATCTTAAAAGCATAAATTTATAAGCAATATGAAAATGTATATATAAATGTATAAATATATAACGAAACGCTTACCCACAAACAGCTTCCACTGTTGCTTGATATTGTCCAGTACAAAAGGGAAAACGAACAGAGGCCTTGCTGGCCTTTGATGACAATGTATTATTATTTCAACACAGAACAGCGTCACTCCTTCCAAAAATTGAAATTGTCCTGTAGGGAAGATGAACAGAGGCCTCGTTGGCCTTTAGTGCCAATGAATTATTATTTTCAACAGCAAGAATAACACACTGCTTCCAAAATTTGAAATTTTCCTTTAGGGAAGACGAACAGAGGCCCCGTTGGCCTTTGATGACAATGTATTATTATTTCAACACAGAACAGCGTCACTCCTTCCAAAAATTGAAATTGTCCTGTAGGGAAGACGAACAGAGGCCCCGTTGGCCTTTAGTGCCAATGAATTATTATTTTCAACAGCAAGAATAACACACTGCTTCCAAAATTTGAAATTTTCCTTTAGGGAAGACGAACAGAGGCCCCGTTGGCCTTTAGTGCCAATGAATTATTATTATGCTCACACCACAAATTCACGAATATATGCCCAACAAAATTCCCAGAAAAACCAGGATCAGGGTAAAGAAAACGCAAATGTTAGTCGATTTATCCCAAACAAATGAAGAAGAAAGTCAATTTATTTATACCCAAAAAAAATCAGATAAATAATCAATATCCTGGCGCGGTCGCCAATTTTGTAAACGCCCCGGCTTCAAGTAAATGCCGTACGACGTTACAAACTCGGTTAAGGTGCTCTGAATAGAGATTAGTTACTGATATGGGGGCCCTTAAGAGGGCCGGGTAATACGTTCGCTTGAAGTCTTCAGAGTTGAAGATGTCCTAGAGCCTTGGGTGGACTCTGGTTGAGTTTTTGCTCCCGTGGTTGAGCTGTGATCGCGTTGTGTATGGTGTCCTGCAGGTCCTGCACTCAATTGGCTCGTCTCTCCGGTATCCCGCATCAAGATGAGTAGGTATTGACAGCCGACAGAGCGCACACGTATTGACAGCCGACAGAACGCACACGCGTGAAGCAGGTAGAAGGCAAATGCCACAACTGACTTGCATGGTAAATTACCGTGCTTAAATAGCATGCAATATGTGTACTTGCATACTATTGGTTAAACGTGGTTAAACGTGGTTAAACGGCAATTTGCTTTTTTCTCATTGGTGCAACGTAAATAAATTTGAATTTAATTTACGCAATATGTCGGCGATTGATTTGTGTCGTTACATGTCGTTACAACACTTTCCTCTCTGAAAAAAAAGAAAAATATTCCTCTCTGCGAGGCTAGATAAGAAATGCATGACAGAGTTCGAACCAAGTTAAGCAAAAATATGATGAACCATAAGTGCTGGGCTTAAATATGCTTGTTGGTTGCTTCAACAATGATATGATGCCAGGTAACCACTAGGAATTGCTACACAAATTGTTAGCTCTAGTGGACGGTCATAGCACGTGAGGCAAAATAGAGCAGTGTAAGTTTTTGGAGCCGCAGCGTGAAGATTTCGAGGTAAATCGCCTCTGAATTTGCCAGGTTTAAGATAAAACCTAAGCAAGTTGGATCGTTGTCAATGTGTTTGTATACGACCAAAGGAGCTAGAGTGCTCGACGTTGTGGTCATGACATTTGTAGAGTGGTCTTTGTGAAATAGATAAAGTTGAGATATGCATTGAAAGTGGCCTGTACCATGATATGAAGCTGATCACTACTTAGTGTTGCTACACGAAAGCGTTAGCTCTAAGTAGCTGGTCATACCAAAATAGGCAGTGTAATGTCATGTGTGAGAAATACATGTAAAAATATATACATTAAAATCAAAGGTAATTGCATAAAAATATGTACACGAACATTGCCTCAGAGATGGCATAATACCAAAGAACTGTTCAAAAATGCTACACAATTGTTAGCTAAGAACAGCTGGTTATGCCACGTGAGACAAATACTAAAAATTAACGTAAGGTTAAAAAAAAATTTATAGTTAAATGTTAATGTTTAAAAAAAAATTAATTACGCGTTATACAAAGCAGGTTGAGATTGTGGGCAGACGGAGCCTGAGACGTGTGTAGAAGGTTGAACGCTCTCAGGATCAGGTGGTTCGATAAACGGTTTTAACCTGTCTATGCTTACTGATGTCGGTGTAGCGCCTTGCATAATGATGAAGTATTTTGGCTGTTTTAGTAAAATCGGGTAAGGACCGCGATACTTGGGTTGTAGTGGTGCAACAGCAGTATTGTTGCGAACGAGTACTCTCTTGCAGCTGTGGAGCTGTGGGTGGACGAAGACTGGACGAGGCGTGTGTCTCGGCTGCTGTTCGGACATGTTACCGAAATGAAGTCGAAGGCGGGAAGCTTCGTTTTGTGGGTCATCTTGTGCCGGTAGTAGACGTGGGAGCTGACTAGGCAGGCGTAGATCCATGCCATACAAGAGTTGTGACGCAGACGTTTTAATGGATTCTCGAGTACGAGAACGCATGGCCAGCAGAACTAAAGGTAGTGCATCGACCCAGTTGCCATTAATGGACGAGGATGCTAAAGCTGCTTTGAGTTCCCTATGCATTTTCTCTACCATGCCATTAGCTTGGGGATGGTAGGCAGTCGTCTGGCGTAAGATGCATCCCATGAACCGCAAGGTGGTTTTGAAACGATCAGATGAGAAGCAAGTGCCTCTGTCCGTGATGACCCCATTGGGAACACCGTAATTGGATATCCATGCAGAGATAAAACCGTTAGTTACTTCATCTGCAGAAATAGTGACAAGAGGTAATGCTGCAGGCCACCGTGTAAATCTATCGATCATAGTTAGAAGGTAGCTGAAACCTTGAACCTTTGTCAGATGAACTATATCGATGTGGACGATGGCTAGGCGAGAAGTAGACCGAAAATGTTGCAACTTAGAACGAGTGTGTCGTGTGATCTTGTTTTTCTGACAAATTGCACACTCTGAGACCCATCGTTTAACATTCTGCCTAAGTCTGTGACCCCAGAAACGATCTGTAAGAAGTCGGACAGTCGCTTGGCTTCCTGGGTGAGAAATTGAGTGAATTGAATCGAAAACCTTCCTCTGAAGGCTGGTCGGCAGAACTGGCTTGTTGGGCTGCGTACCCGTGAAGTAAACAATTGGTAAGCCTTCCCACAGACGGCATATGAACTTGGTTGGGTGACGGGCTATTGATCTTTGAATGTGAATGTCACCGCGTTGTTCAGTTCGCAGGAGAGTTGGCGTTAGTGCAGGTTCACTGAGTGCCACGGAGTTGACAGTGAATGGTGACGGCGAAGGTGGTTGTAGCGAGACGTCTGGCCTAGACAGGGCATCTGCAATGAAGTTCTGTTTGCCCTTGACGTGAAAGACGTCAAATTGCTATTCGCTTAGACGAGAAAGCTGTCTTTCCACTCTGGCAGGGTACTTGGCGATAGATGAAGTTGCGTTTCGAAGTGCGCTAACTAGCGGTGCATGATCTGTGAAAACAACAAATCTGCTACTGCCAATGATGCTGATAAATGGCGCACTGCGTCGTAGATGGCGAGAAGTTCTCGGCCGAAAGTGTCGTACCTCGTTTCTACTGGTTGGAGAGTACGCGAGTAGAAAACTGATAGGCTTCCGAACTCCGTCGATCTCTTGTTCCAAAGTGGCTCCAATAGCGAATTCAGAAGCATCTGTCGTGAGTAGAAATGGCTTTTCGAAATCTGGATGCGTTAGCATTGTGGCATTCGCTAACGAGTTGATGGCAAGTCGAAGTAATTCCTCGTCTTCGGATGACCAAGCAATGATGGAATTCTTGCTAAGTCCTTTTCGGTTCTGCAGGTGCCTGCACAAAGGATAAAGTTGTTTTGAAAGGCCTGGAAGGAACTTGCGATAATAGCTTAGTACTCCCAGGATTTTCTGCAAATCGCTCAAAGTCCTTGGTGACTTGATATTCTTGATTGAATTCGTCTTTGACGGCAACAGTTGAATACCTTGGGCCGTGATATGATGCCCTAAGAAGTCGACGGATGAAGTTGCAATCTGCGTCTTGTCACAGTTGATCTTGAGTCCGTGGTTTGATAAAGCGAGAGGACATTTCGTAGATGTTTCGCATGAGATTCTAGATCTGGACTGAATACCATAATGTCATCGTAGATGTTTCGCATGAGATTCTAGATCTGGACTGAATACCATAATGTCATCGAGATATGACATACAATAAGCAGAGTCGTCGCGAAGTATGTTGTCCATGAATCTTTGAAATGTCTGTGTAGCACACTTAAGTCCAAAAGGCATGTAAAGGTATTCGAAAAGGCCAAATGGAGTGATGACAGCAGTTTTCTCGATATCCTCTGGTGCTACCGGGATGTGATGGTAGGCTTGTCTAAGGTCAATTACTGAGAAGAAATTGCTGCCGTTGAGTTTTTCAAGTAATGTGTTGATATTTGGAATAGGATATGCATCAGATTTTGTCACTGAATTTAGCTTACGGTAGTCTCCACAGGCTCTGTACGATCCGTTTGATTTTGAGACTAAGTGCAGTGGTGACGCCCATGAACTTTTTGATGGTCTGATGATTCCCTCTTCCAAAAGCCTTGAGAATTCTTCTTGGGCAGCTTTCAGCTTAGCAGGGGCCAGTGGTCGCTTCTTGAGTGCAATAGGTTGTCCTTCTGTGACGATATGATGCATCATGTTGGAGACTCGTAGCTCTGATTTGTTAAGATCGAAATGCAACTTGTATTTTTGAAGAGCTGCTGATATCTCTGCTGAATGATGCACTGGGGTTGGCTGAATGACCTGTAACTCCAAACGCTCGGAGGCAAGTGTCCAAAAGCTTTGTTCAAGTCCGGTGGAGGGATCGATGATCTTTTGATTGGCAAGATCAACAATGAGCCGAAATTTCAGAAGGAAATCAAGGCCTATTATATTATGTGAGACCTTGGCAATGATGAAGTTGTGAGAAAATTCACGTCGTAGACCTATGTTGAGTGTGCGGTACCGGCAGCCATAAGTTGGTATGGGCTCGCCTGTAGCTGTTGCGAGAAGAACGCCTAGCGACATCTCGGCCATTGAATCACCTTTGAGAACTGAGACTGCCGCACCTGTGTCTACGATGAACTCTTCGCCAGTTTTGAAATCAAGAAGGTGCAGAAGTTCGTTGGTCTGTTTGGCCGGGTCATGCAAACAAGTAGGCTGGTGATTGCGACCGGCATTGTCTGTTTGGTTCTCTATGTGAAAAATTCGGCGTGGACGAAAAGAGTCGACAGGGATGTCGGATTGTAGTTGGCTTCTTCCCTGTAGCGCCGTTGATGCCGTTGATGTGCAGAAAGTACGGTCTTCTACTTCCTGCGTCAGACGTTTCCCGATGCTGATGCACCCTTGTGCCTGCGGTCTGTTGTCCTCTCCGTCAGCTGTGGAAATTGACACTCATTCGGAAATTCTTCGGAACGCGGAACGACAAAGACAAACTTGGCAAGCATAAAAAACTTCTGGTGGTTATAACACCAGTTCTTTGGAGCATATTTATTAAATGATTGCGGAGATCTCGATCGCCGCCTACCATTATAATTTGACTTGGAAACGAATTTTGGTCGAGCATTCACTTGATTTATCTCCGATTTGGTAATGGCCAATCCTTCTAGAACTTTGGCCATGTTCGCCACTGTTCTCTCTAAAGAGGAGATTCTATCATCTTGCGGGGGTGAAGAAAAGGATGATGGATTCACTTTGGGTTCCAAAACCCTATATTCTAACTCACATCTCTCAGATAAGTCATCTATAGAGAGAGTGTTGGGGAGCTGTCTGGCAAAGAGTTTTAATGTTTGGGGAAGATTGTTAATAAAAACAACCTTAGCCTCATGGTCAGAAATGTTGGTTTTATACCAACGTTTCCGTAATTCCCTCAGTATTTCTATGGGGCCAAGATTTGGCATATCTAACTGCGCATATTTGTTTATTATCTGCTCAGTTTCCGTGGGTCCAAGCAAGGATTCTACCTCGTTTTGTAGGCCCAAAATGGGATTAGGTAGCTTCCTAATGGCCTCAAGCTTAGGATAAATCCGTCGCTGCAATTCAGAAGGTAGTTTAGCAAAAACCTTTGACAGTTTTTGATGACTGTCATAATCAGGAAACGGGGAGAAAGCGGAGTCTACGCGCATAAAAAATAACTCACTATCTCCATCCCAAACAGGAACATCAATATCTAAAATTGGACCTGACATTTTAACAATCTTACGGGATCTTAAAAGCATAAATTTATAAGCAATATGAAAATGTATATATAAATGTATAAATATATAACGAAACGCTTACCCACAAACAGCTTCCACTGTTGCTTGATATTGTCCAGTACAAAAGGAAAAAACGAACAGAGGCCCCGATGGCCTTTGATGACAATGTATTATTATTTCAACACAGAACAGCGTCACTCCTTCCAAAAATTGAAATTGTCCCACAAACAGCTTCCGCTGTTGCTTGATATTGTCCAGTACAAAAGGAAAAAACGAACAGAGGCCCCGATGGCCTTTGATGACAATGTATTATTATTTCGACACAGAACAGCGTCACTCCTTCCAAAAAATTGAAATTGTCCTGTAGGGAAGACGAACAGAGGCCTCGTTGGCCTTTAGTGCCAATGAATTATTATTTTCAACAGCAAGAATAACACACTGCTTCCAAAATTTGAAATTTTCCTTTAGGGAAGACGAACACAGAGGCCCCGTTGGCCTTTAGTGCCAATGAATTATTATTTTCAACAGCAAGAATAACACACTGCTTCCAAAATTTGAAATTTTCCTTTAGGGAAGAAGAACACCACAAATTCACGAATATATACCCAATAAAAATTCCCAGAAAAAAAAACCAGGATCAGGGTAAAGAAAACGCAAATGTTAGTCGATTTATCCCAAACAAATGAAGAAGAAAGTCAATTTATTTATACCCAAAAAAAAATCAGATAAATAATCAATATCCTGGCGCGGTCGCCAATTTTGTAAACGCCCCGGCTTCAAGTAAATGCCGTACGACGTTACAAACTCGGTTAAGGTGCTCTGAATAGAGATTAGTTACTGATATGGGGGCCCTTAAGAGGGCCGGGTAATGCGTTCTCTTGTAGTCTTCAGCGTTGAAGATGTCCTAGAGCCTTGGGTGGACTCTGGTTGATTTGTTGCTCCCGTGGTTGAGCTGTGATCGCGTTGTGGATGGTGTCCTGCAGGTCCTGCACTCAATTGGCTCGTCTCTCCGGTATCACGCAACAAGATGAGTAAGGTATTGACAGCCGACAGAGCGCACACGCATTGACAGCCGACAGAACGCACACGCGTGAAGCAGGTAGAAGGCAAATGCCACAACTGACTTGCATGGTAAATTACCGTGCTTAAATAGCATGCAATATGTGTACTTGCATACTATTGGTTAAACGTGGTTAGACGTGGTTAAACGGCAATTTGCTTTTTTCTCATTGGTGCAACGTAAATAAATTTGAATTTAATTTACGCAATATGTCGGCGATTGATTTGTGTCGTTACAATTTGTGTCGTTACAAATCTGTAAACGCCCCGGCTTCAAGTAAATGCCGTACGACGTTACAAACTCGGTTAAGGTGCTCTGAATAGAGATTAGTTACTGATATGGGGGCCCTTAAGAGGGCCGGGTAATGCGTTCGCTTTATGTATTCAGCGTTGAAGATGTCCTAGAGCCTTGGGTGGACTCTGGTTGATTTGTTGCTCCCGTGGTTGAGCTGTGATCGTGTTGTGGATGGTGTCCTGCAGGTCCTGCACTCAATTGGCTCGTCTCTCCGGTATCCCGCAACAAGATGAGTGGGTACTGACAGCCGACAGAGCGCACACGTATTGACAACCGACAGAACGCACACGCGTGAAGCAGGTAGAAGGCAAATGCCACAACTGACTTGCATGGTAAATTACCGTGCTTAAATAGCATGCAATATGTGTACTTGCATACTATTGGTTAAACGTGGTTAGACGTGGTTAAACGGCAATTTGCTTTTTTCTCATTGGTGCAACGTAAATAAATTTGAATTTAATTTACGCAATATGTCGGCGATTGATTTGTGTCGTTACAACACTTTCCTCTCTGAAAAAAAAGAAAAAAATATTCCTCTCTGCGAGGCTAGATAAGAAATGCATGACAGAGTTCGAACCAAGTTAAGCAAAAATATGATGAACCATAAGTGCTGGGCTTAAATATGCTTGTTGGTTGCTTCAACAATGATATGATGCCAGGTAACCACTAGGAATTGCTACACAAATTGTTAGCTCTAGTGGACGGTCATAGCACGTGAGGCAAAATAGAGCAGTGTAAGTTTTTGGAGCCGCAGCGTGAAGATTTCGAGGTAAATCGCCTCTGAATTTGCCAGGTTTAAGTTAAAACCTAAGCAGGTTGGATCGTTGTCAATGTGTTTGTATACGACCAAAGGAGCTAGAGTGCTCGACGTTGTGGTCATGACATTTGTAGAGTGGTCTTTGTGAAATAGATAAAGTTGAGATATGCATTGAAAGTGGCCTGTACCATGATATGAAGCTGATCACTACTTAGTGTTGCTACACGAAAGCGTTAGCTCTAAGTAGCTGGTCATACCAAAATAGGCAGTGTAATGTCATGTGTGAGAAATACATTATAATGTAAAATATATATACATTAAAATCAAAGGTAATTGCATAAAAATATGTACACGAACATTGCCTCAGAGATGGCATAATACCAAAGAACTGTTCAAAAATGCTACACAATTGTTAGCTAAGAACAGGTGGTTATGCCACGTGAGACAATTACTAAAAATTAACGTAAAGTTAAAAAAATTTTATAGTTAAATGTTGTTTAAAAAAAATTAATTACGCGTTATACAAAGCAGGTTGAGATTGTGGGCAGACGGAGCCTGAGACGTGTGTAGAAGGTTGAACGCTCTCAGGATCAGGTGGTTCGATAAACGGTTTTAACCTGTCTATGCTTACTGATGTCGGTGTAGCGCCTTGCATAATGATGAAGTATTTTGGCTGTTTTAGTAAAATCGGGTAAGGACCGCGATACTTGGGTTGTAGTGGTGCAACAGCATTATTGTTGCGAACGAGTACTCTCTTGCAGCTGTGGAGCTGTGGGTGAACGAAGACTGGACGAGGCGTGTGTCTCGGCTGCTGTTCGGACATGTTACCGAAATAAAGTCGAAGGCGGGTAGCTTCGTTTTGTGGGTCATCTTGTGCCGGTAGTAGACGTGGGAGCTGACTAGGCAGGCGTAGATCCATGCCATACAAGAGTTGTGACGCAGACGTTTTAATGGATTCTCGAGTACGAGAACGCATGGCCAGCAGAACTAAAGGTAGTGCATCGACCCAGTTGCCATTAATGGACGAGGATGCTAAAGCTGCTTTGAGTTCCCTATGCATTCTCTCTACCATGCCATTAGCTTGGGGATGGTAGGCAGTCGTCTGGCGTAAGATGCATCCCATGTACCGCAAGGTGGTTTTGAAACGATCAGATGAGAAGCAAGTGCCTCTGTCCGTGATGACCTCATTGGGAACACCGTAATTGGATATCCATGCAGAGATAAAACCGTTAGTTACTTCGTCTGCAGAAATGGTGCCAAGAGGTAATGCCACAGGCCACCGTGTAAATCTATCGATCATAGTTAGAAGGTAGCTGAAACCTTGAACCTTTGTCAGATGAACTATGTCGATGTGGACGATGGCTAGGCGAGAAGTAGACCGAAAATGTTGCAACTTAGAACGAGTGTGTCGTGTGATCTTGTTTTTCTGACAAATTGCACACTCTGAGACCCATCGTTTAACATTCTGCCTAAGTCTGTGACCCCAGAAACGATCTGTAAGAAGTCGGACAGTCGCTTGGCTTCCTGGGTGAGAAATTGAGTGAATTGAATCGAAAACCTTTCTCTGAAGGCTGGTCGCAGAACTGGCTTGTTGGGCTGCGTACCCGTGAAGTAAACAATTGGTAAGCCTTCCCACAGACGGCATATGAACTTGGTTGGGTGACGGGCTATTGATCTTTGAATGTGAATGTCACCGCGTTGTTCAGTTCACAGGAGAGTTGGCGTTAGTGCAGGTTCACTGAGTGCCACGGAGTTGACAGTGAATGGTGACGGCGAAGGTGGTTGTAGAGAGACGTCTGGCCTAGACAGGGCATCTGCAATGAAGTTCTGTTTGCCCTTGACGTGAAAGACGTCAAATTGCCATTCGCTTAGACGAGAAAGCTGTCTTTCCACTCTGGCAGGGTACTTGGCGATAGATGAAGTTGCGTTTCGAAGTGCGCTAACTAGTGGTGCATGATCTGTGAAAACAACAAATCTGCTACTGCCAATGATGCTGATAAAATGGCGCACTGCGTCGTGGATGGCGAGAAGTTCTCGGCCGAAAGTGTCGTACCTCGTTTCTACTGGTTGGAGAGTACGCGAGTAGAAACTGATAGGCTTCCGAACTCCGTCGATCTCTTGTTCCAAAGTGGCTCCAATAGCGAATTCAGAAGCGTCTGTCGTGAGTAGAAATGGCTTTTCAAAATCTGGATGCGTTAGCATTGTGGCATTTGCTAACGAGTTGATGGCAAGTCGAAGTAATTCCTCGTCTTCGGATGACCAAGCAATGATGGAATTCTTGCTAAGTCCTTTTCGGTTCCGCAGGTGCCTGCACAAAGGATAAAGTTGTTTTGAAAGGCCTGGAAGGAACTTGCGATAATAGTTTAGTACTCCCAGGATTTTCTGCAAATCGCTCAAAGTCCTTGGTGACTTGATATTCTTGATTGAATTCGTCTTTGACGGCAACGGTTGAATACCTTGGGCCGTGATACGATGCCCTAAGAAGTCGACGGATGAAGTTGCAATCTGCGTCTTGTCACAGTTGATCTTGAGTCCGTGGTTGGATAAGCGCGAGAGGACATTTCGTAGATGTTTCGCATGAGATTCTAGATCTGGACTGAATACCATAATGTCATCTAGGTATGACATACAATAAGCAGAGTCGTCGCGAAGTATGTTGTCTATGAATCTTTGAAATGTCTGTGTAGCACACTTAAGTCCAAAAGGCATGTAAAGGTATTCGAAAAGGCCAAATGGAGTGATGACAGCAGTTTTCTCGATATCCTCTGGTGCTACCGGGATGTGATGGTAGGCTTGTCTAAGGTCAATTACTGAGAAGAAATTGCTGCCGTTGAGTTTTTCAAGTAATGTGTTGATATTTGGAATAGGATATGCATCAGATTTTGTCACTGAATTTAGCTTACGGTAGTCTCCACAGGCTCTGTACGATCCGTTTGATTTTGAGACTAAGTGCAATGGTGACGCCCATGAACTTTTCGATGGTCTGATGATTCCCTCTTCCAAAAGCCTTGAGAATTCTTCTTGTGCAGCTTTCAGCTTAGCAGGAGCCAGTGGTCGCTTCTTGAGTGCAATAGGTTGTCCTTCTGTGACGATGTGATGCATCGTGTTGGAGACTCGCAGATCGGATTTGTTAAGATCGAAAAGCGATTTGTATTTTCGAAGAGCTGCTGATATCTCTGCTGAATGATGCACTGGGGTTGGTTGAATGACCTGTAACTCCAAACGCTCGGAGGCAAGTGTCCAAAAGCTTTGTTCAAGTCCGGTGGAGGGGTCGATGATCTTTTGATTGGCAAGATCAACAATGAGCCGAAATTTTAGAAGGAAATCAAGGCCTATTATATTATGTGAGACCTTGGCAATGATGAAGTTGTGGGAAAATTCACGTCGTAGACCTATGTTGAGTGTGCGGTATTGGCAGCCATAAGTTGGTATGGGCTCGCCTGTAGCTGTTGCGAGAAGAACGCCTAGCGACATCTCGGCCATTGAATCACCTTTGAGAACTGAGACTGCCGCACCTGTGTCTACGATGTACTCTTCGCCAGTTTTGAAATCAAGAAGGTGCAGAAGTTCGTTTGGCTGTTTGGCCGGGTCATGCAAACAAGTAGGCTGGTGATAGCGACCGGCATTGTCTGTTTGGTTTTCTATGTGAAAAATTCGGCGTGGACGAAAAGAGTCGACAGGGATGTCGGATTGTAGTTGGCTTCTTCCCTGTAGCGCCGTTGATGCCGTTGATGTGCAGAAAGTACGGTCTTCTACTTCCTGCGCCAGACGTTTCCCGATACTGATGCACCCTTGTGCCTGCGGTCTGTTGTCCTCTCCGTCAGCTGTGGAAATTGACACTCATTCGGAAATTCTTCGGAACGACAAAGACAAACTTGGCAAGCATAAAAAACTTCTGGTGGTTATAACACCAGTTCTTTGGAGCATATTTATTAAATGATTGCGGAGATCTCGATCGCCGCCTACCATTATAATTTGACTTGGAAACGAATTTTGGTCGAGCATTCACATGATTTATCTCCGATTTGGTAATGGCCAATCCTTCTAGAACTTTGGCCATGTTCGCCACTGTTCTCTCTAAGGAGGAGATTCTATCATCTTGCGGGGGTGAAGAAAAGGATGATGGATTCACTTTGGGTTCCAAAACCCTATATTCTAACTCACATCTCTCAGATAAGTCATCTATAGAGAGAGTGTTGGGGAGCTGTCTGGCAAAGAGTTTTAATGTTTGGGGAAGATTGTTAATAAAAACAACCTTAGCCTCATGGTCAGAAATGTTGGTTTTATACCAACGTTTCCGTAATTCCCTCAGTATTTCTATGGGGCCAAGATTTGGCATATCTAACTGCGCATATTTGTTTATTATCTGCTCAGTTTCCGTGGGTCCAAGCAAGGATTCTACCTCGTTTTGTAGGCCCAAAATGGGATTAGGTAGCTTCCTAATGGCCTCAAGCTTAGGATAAATCCGTCGCTGCAATTCAGAAGGTAGTTTAGCAAAAACCTTTGACAGTTTTTGATGACTGTCATAATCAGGAAACGGGGAGAAAGCGGAGTCTACGCGCATAAAAAATAACTCACTATCTCCATCCCAAACAGGAACATCAATATCTAAAATTGGACCTGACATTTTAACAATCTTACGGGATCTTAAAAGCATAAATTTATAAGCAATATGAAAATGTATATATAAATGTATAAATATATAACGAAACGCTTACCCACAAACAGCTTCCACTGTTGCTTGATATTGTCCAGTACAAAAGGAAAAAACGAACAGAGGCCCCGATGGCCTTTGATGACAATGTATTATTATTTCAACACAGAACAGCGTCACTCCTTCCAAAAATTGAAATTGAAATTGTCCCGTAGGGAAGACGAACAAGGGCCCGTTGGCTCTTAAGTGCCAATGAATTATTATTTTCAACAGCAAGAATAACACACTGCTTCCAAAATTTGAAATCTTCCTTTAGGGAAGACGAACAGCCCTGTTGGCCTTTAGTGCCAATGAATTATTATTTTCAACAGCAAGAATAACACACTGCTTCCAAAATTTGAAATTTTCCTTTAGGGAAGAAGAACACCACAAATTCACGAATATATACCCAATAAAAATTCCCAGAAAAAAACCAGGATCAGGGTAAAGAAAACGCAAATGTTAGTCGATTTATCCCAAACAAATGAAGAAGAAAGTCAATTTATTTATACCCAAAAAAAATCAGATAAATAATCAATATCCTGGCGCGGTCGCCAATTTTGTAAACGCCCCGGCTTCAAGTAAATGCCGTACGACGTTACAAACTCGGTTAAGGTGCTCTGAATAGAGATTAGTTACTGATATGGGGGCCCTTAAGAGGGCCGGGTAATGCGTTCGCTTTAAGTATTCTGCGTTGAAGATGTCCTAGAGCCTTGGGTGGACTCTGGTTGATTTGTTGCTCCCGTGGTTGAGCTGTGATCGTGTTGTGGATGGTGTCCTGCAGGTCCTGCACTCAATTGGCTCGTCTCTCCGGTATCCCGCAACAAGATGAGTAGATACTGACAGCCGACAGAGCGCACACGTATTGACAACCGACAGAACGCACACGCGTGAAGCAGGTAGAAGGCAAATGCCACAACTGACTTGCATGGTAAATTACCGTGCTTAAATAGCATGCAATATGTGTACTTGCATACTATTGGTTAAACGTGGTTAGACGTGGTTAAACGGCAATTTGCTTTTTTCTCATTGGTGCAACGTAAATAAATTTGAATTTAATTTACGCAATATGTCGGCGATTGATTTGTGTCGTTACAGGTGCTCTGAATAGAGATTAGTTACTGATATGGGGCCCTTAAGAGGGCCTGGTAATGCGTTCTCTTGAAGTCTTCAGAGTTTGAAGATGTCCTAGAGCCTTGGGTGGACTCTGGTTGAGTTGTCGCTCCCGTGGTTGAGCTGTAATCGCGTTGTGGATAGCGTCCTGCAGGTCCTGCACTCAATTGGCTCGTCTCTCCGGTATCCCGCAACAAGATGAGTCACGGATGTAGTTAGTTGTTGGTGAAACTATCAAATCACCAGCGTAGGTATTGACAGCCGACAGAACGCACACGCGTGAAGCAGGTAGAATGCAAATGCCACAACTGACTTGCATGGTAAATTACCGTGCTTAAATAGCATGCAATATGTCTACTTGCACACTATTGGTTAAACGTGGTTAAACGGCAAGTTTCGCTTTTTTTCTCATTGGTGCAACGTAAATAAATTTGAATTTAATTTACGCAATATGTCGGCGATTGATTTGTGTCGTTACATGTCGTTACAACACTTTCCTCTCTGAAAAAAAAGAAAAAATATTCCTCTCTGCGAGGCTAGATAAGAAATGCATGACAGAGTTCGAACCAAGTTAAGGAAAAATATGATGAACCATAAGTGCTGGGCTTAAATATGCTTGTTGGTTGCTTCAACAATGATATGATGCCAGGTAACCACTAGGAATTGCTACACAAATTGTTAGCTCTAGTGGACGGTCATAGCACGTGAGGCAAAATAGAGCAGTGTAAGTTTTTGGAGCCGCAGCGTGAAGATTTCGAGGTAAATCGCCTCTGAATTTGCCAGGTTTAAGATAAAAAACCTAAGCAGGTTGGATCGTTGTCAGTGTTTGTATACGACCAAAGGAGCTAAAGTGCTCGACGTTGTGGTCATGGCATTTGTAGTGGTCTTTGTGAAATGGATAAAGTTGAGATATGCATTGAAAGTGGCCTGTACCATGATATGAAGCTGATCACTACTTAGTGTTGCTACACGAAAACGTTAGCAACTAAGTAGCTGGTCATACCAAAATGGGCAGTGTAATGTCATGTGTGAGAAGTACATTATAATGTGAAATATATATACATTAAAATCAAAGGTAATTGCATAAAAAAATGTATACGAACATTGCCTCAGAGGTGGCATAATACCAAAGAACTGTTCAAAAATGCTACACAATTGTTAGCTAAGAACAGGTGGTTATGCCACGTGAGACAAATACTAAAAATTAACGTAAAGTTTAAAAAAAAATTTTATAGTTAAATGTTAATGTTTAAAAAAAATTAATTACGCGTTATACAAAGCAGGTTGAGATTGTGGGCAGACGGAGCCTGAGACGTGTGTAGAAGGTTGAACGCTCTCAGGATCAGGTGGTTCGATAAACGGTTTTAACCTGTCTATGCTTACTGATGTCGGTGTAGCGCCTTGCATAATGATGAAGTATTTTGGCTGTTTTAGTAAAATCGGGTAAGGACCGCGATACTTGGGTTGTAGTGGTGCAACAGCAGTATTGTTGCGAACGAGTACTCTCTTGCAGCTGTGGAGCTGTGGGTGAACGAAGACTGGACGAGGCGTGTGTCTCGGCTGCTGTTCGGACATGTTACCGAAATGAAGTCGAAGGCGGGTAGCTTCGTTTTGTGGGTCATCTTGTGCCGGTAGTAGACGTGGGAGCTGACTAGGCAGGCGTAGATCCATGCCATACAAGAGTTGTGACGCAGACGTTTTAATGGATTCTCGAGTACGAGAACGCATGGCCAGCAGAACTAAAGGTAGTGCATCGACCCAGTTGCCATTAATGGACGAGGATGCTAAAGCTGCTTTGAGTTCCCTATGCATTCTCTCTACCATGCCATTAGCTTGGGGATGGTAGGCAGTCGTCTGGCGTAAGATGCATCCCATGTACCGCAAGGTGGTTTTGAAACGATCAGATGAGAAGCAAGTGCCTCTGTCCGTGATGACCTCATTGGGAACACCATAATTGGATATCCATGCAGAGATAAAACCGTTAGTTACTTCGTCTGCAGAAATGGTGCCAAGAGGTAATGCCGCAGGCCACCGTGTAAATCTATCGATCATAGTTAGAAGGTAGCTGAAACCTTGAACCTTTGTCAGATGAACTATGTCGATGTGGACGATGGCTAGGCGAGAAGTAGACCGAAAATGTTGCAACCTAGAACGAGTGTGTCGTGTGATCTTGTTTTTCTGACAAATTGCACACTCTGAGACCCATCGTTTAACATTCTGCCTAAGTCTGTGACCCCAGAAACGATCTGTAAGAAGTCGGACAGTCGCTTGGCTTCCTGGGTGAGAAATTGAGTGAATTGAATCGAAAACCTTCCTCTGAAGGCTGGTCGGCAGAACTGGCTTGTTGGGCTGCGTACCCGTGAAGTAAACAATTGGTAAGCCTTCCCACAGACGGCATATGAACTTGGTTGGGTGACGGGCTATTGATCTTTGAATGTGAATGTCACCGCGTTGTTCAGTTCGCAGGAGAGTTGGCGTTAGTGCAGGTTCACTGAGTGCCACGGAGTTGACAGTGAATGGTGACGGCGAAGGTGGTTGTAGAGAGACGTCTGGCCTAGACAGGGCATCTGCAATGAAGTTCTGTTTGCCCTTCACGTGAAAGACGTCAAATTGCCATTCGCTTAGACGAGAAAGCTGTCTTTCCACTCTGGCAGGGTACTTGGCGATAGATGAAGTTGCGTTTCGAAGTGCGCTAACTAGTGGTGCATGATCTGTGAAAACAACAAATCTGCTACTGCCAATGATGCTGATAAAATGGCGCACTGCGTCGTGGATGGCGAGAAGTTCTCGGCCGAAAGTGTCGTACCTCGTTTCTACTGGTTGGAGAGTACGCGAGTAGAAACTGATAGGCTTCCGAACTCCGTCGATCTCTTGTTCCAAAGTGGCTCCAATAGCGAATTCAGAAGCATCTGTCGTGAGTAGAAATGGCTTTTCGAAATCTGGATGCGTTAGCATTGTGGCATTTGCTAACGAGTTGATGGCAAGTCGAAGTAATTCCTCGTCTTCGGATGACCAAGCAATGATGGAATTCTTGCTCAGTCCTTTTCGGTTCCGCAGGTGCCTGCACAAAGGATAAAGTTGTTTTGAAAGGCCTGGAAGAAACTTGCGATAATAGTTTAGTACTCCCAGGATTTTCTGCAAATCGCTCAAAGTCTTTGGTGACTTGATATTCTTGATTGAATTCGTCTTTGACGGCAACGGTTGAATACCTTGGGCCGTGATACGATGCCCTAAGAAGTCGACGGATGAAGTTGCAATCTGCGTCTTGTCACAGTTGATCTTGAGTCCGTGGTTGGATAAGCGTGAGAGGACATTTCGTAGATGTTTCGCATGAGATTCTAGATCTGGACTGAATACCATAATGTCATCGAGATATGACATACAATAAGCAGAGTCGTCGCGAAGTATGTTGTCTATGAATCTTTGAAATGTCTGAGTAGCACACTTAAGTCCAAAAGGCATGTAAAGATATTCGAAAAGGCCAAATGGAGTGATGACAGCAGTTTTCTCGATATCCTCTGGTGCTACCGGGATGTGATGGTAGGCTTGTCTAAGGTCAATTACTGAGAAGAAATTGCTGCCGTTGAGTTTTTCAAGTAAAGTGTTGATATTTGGAATAGGATATGCATCAGATTTTGTCACTGAATTTAGCTTACGGTAGTCTCCACAGGCTCTGTACGATCCGTTTGATTTTGAGACTAAGTGCAGTGGTGACGCCCATGAACTTTTCGATGGTCTGATGATTCCCTCTTCCAAAAGCCTTGAGAATTCTTCTTGGGCAGCTTTCAGCTTAGCAGGAGCCAGTGGTCGCTTCTTTAGTGCAATAGGTTGTCCTTCTGTGACGATATGATGCATCGTGTTGGAGACTCGCAGATCGGATTTGTTAAGATCAAAAAGCGATTTGTATTTTCGAAGAGCTGCTGATATCTCTGCTGAATGATGCACTGGGGTTGGTTGAATGACCTGTAACTCCAAACGCTCGGAGGCAAGTGTCCAAAAGCTTTGTTCAAGTCCGGTGGAAGGGTCGATGATCTTCGATGATCTTTTGATTGGCAAGATCAACAATGAGCCGAAATTTTAGAAGGAAATCAAGGCCTATTATATTATGTGAGACCTTGGCAATGATGAAGTTGTGGGAAAATTCACGTCGTAGACCTATGTTGAGTGTGCGGTATTGGCAGCCATAAGTTGGTATGGGCTCGCCTGTAGCTGTTGCGAGAAGAACGCCTAGCGACATCTCGGCCATTGAATCACCTTTGAGAACTGAGACTGCCGCACCTGTGTCTACGATGTACTCTTCGCCAGTTTTGAAATCAAGAAGGTGCAGAAGTTCGTTTGGCTGTTTGGCCGGGTCATGCAAACAAGTAGGCTGGTGATTGCGACCGGCATTGTCTGTTTGGTTCTCTATGTGAAAAATTCGGCGTGGACGAAAAGAGTCGACAGGGATGTCGGATTGTAGTTGGCTTCTTCCCTGTCGCGCCGTTGATGCCGTTGATGTGCAGAAAGTACGGTCTTCTACTTCCTGCGCCAGACGTTTCCCGATGCTGATGCACCCTTGTGCCTGCGGTCTGTTGTCCTCTCCGTCAGCTGTGGAAATTGACACTCATTCGGAAATTCTTCGGAACGACAAAGACAAACTTGGCAAGCATAAAAAACTTCTGGTGGTTATAACACCAGTTCTTTGGAGCATATTTATTAAATGATTGCGGAGATCTCGATCGCCGCCTACCATTATAATTTGACTTGGAAACGAATTTTGGTCGAGCATTCACATGATTTATCTCCGATTTGGTAATGGCCAATCCTTCTAGAAGTTTGGCCATGTTCGCCACTGTTCTCTCTAAGGAGGAGATTCTATCATCTTGCGGAGGTGAAGAAAAGGATAATGGATTCACTTTGGGTTCCAAAACCCTATATTCTAACTCACATCTCTCAGATAAGTCATCTATAGAGAGAGTGTTGGGGAGCTGTCTGGCAAAGAGTTTTAATGTTTGGGGAAGATTGTTAATAAAAACAACCTTAGCCTCATGGTCAGAAATGTTGGTTTTATACCAACGTTTCCGTAATTCCCTCAGTATTTCTATGGGGCCAAGATTTGGCATATCTAACTGCGCATATTTGTTTATTATCTGCTCAGTTTCCGTGGGTCCAAGCAAGGATTCTACCTCGTTTTGTAGGCCAAAATGGGATTAGGTAGCTTCCTAATGGCCTCAAGCTTAGGATAAATCCGTCGCTGCAATTCAGAAGGTAGTTTAGCAAAAACCTTTGACAGTTTTTGATGACTGTCATAATCAGGAAACGGGGAGAAAGCGGAGTCTACGCGCATAAAGAATAGCTCACTATCTCCATCCCAAACAGGAACATCAATATCTAAAATTGGACCTGACATTTTAACAATCTTACGGGATCTTAAAAGCATAAATTTATAAGCAATATGAAAATGTATATATAAATGTATAAATATATAACGAAACGCTTACCCACAAACAGCTTCCACTGTTGCTTGATATTGTCCAGTACAAAAGGAAAAAACGAACAGAGGCCCCGATGGCCTTTGATGACAATGTATTATTATTTCAACACAGAACAGCGTCACTCCTTCCAAAAATTGAAATTGTCCCATTGTCCCGTAGGGAAGACAAACAAGGGCCCGTTGCCAATGAATTATTATATTCAACAGCAAGAATAACACACTGCTTCCAAAATTTGAAATTTTCCTTTAGGGAAGACGAACAGAGGCCTCGTTAGCCTTTGAATGCTCACACCACAAATTCACGAATATATACCCAAAAAAATTTTTGAAAAGCCAGGATCAGGGTGTTAGTCGATTTATCCGGTAAAGAAAGCACAAATGTCAATCTATTATTATATCCTCCAATACACACCACGAATATATATATATATATACCCAAAAAAATTCAACAGATGACCACGATTTATCCCAAATAAATGAAAAAGGAAGTCAATTTTATTTATACCAAAAAAATCAGAACAATAATCACTATCCTGGCGCGGTCGCCAATTTTGTAAACGCCCCGGCTTCAAGTAAATGCCGTACGACGTTACAAACTCGGTTAAGGTGCTCTGAATAGAGATTAGTTGCTGATATGGGGGCCCTTAAGAGGGCCAGGTAATACGTTCGCTTGAAGTCTTCCGAAGTGAAGATGTCCTAGAGCCTTGGGTGGACTCTGGTTGAGTGTTGACTCCCGTGGTTGAGCTGTGATCGCGTTGTGTATGGTGTCATGCAGGTCCTGCACTCAATTGGCTCGTCTCTCTGGTATCTCGCATCAAGACGAGTAGGGATTGACAACCGGTAAAGTGCAATATGCGCTGACAGCCGATCAAGCAGAAACGTGAAGCAGGTAGAATGCAAATGTCACAACTGACTTGCATGGTAAATTACCGTGCTTAAATAGCATGCAATGTGTGCTTGCATACTATTGGTTAAACGTCGTTTAACGTGGTTAAACGGCAATTTGCTTTTTTCTCATTGGTGCAACGTAAATAGATTTGAATTTTATTTACGCAATATGTCACCGATTGATTTGTGTCGTTACAAATCATTTTGAAAGAAAAGAGATTTTGGCGCTTATTATGACATCCCAACCCTTTATGAGACATGTTTTTTTTACAAATAAAGCCACAACTACATCATTAAAATTGTTTTATAACAAACATTTTTTGTATTTATCTAAAATATTTATTAGTACCTTATTTTTATAGATCTTTTGTGGTAAATATGTTTATGAAATATCAATGTTGCTAATAAGTGTACGATTTTAACATATTCTATTGTTTATTTTGTTACAATAATGGGACTAATATAATTATTCGTTTCATTAAAATTAAATTTTTTTAAATAATTGTATAAATAAGTATCAGCCTAGTCTGCTATTCCAGGTAGAAACTGGTTAAGCTTACTGGTAAGTTTGTCCTCCGTAATTTAAAATTTTCTTATCATATTTATTGTGTTATTTATATTTTTAATTTATTTAAGAAGTAAATTTTTATAATATTTTACGAAGCAAGTATAAATGAAAAAGTTAAAAAGAACCTTTTTTCACCAGAAATTAACTCGACTTCACTATCTGGTTCTTTTATTGCCAATTTTGAAAATCGTGTTTTGTGGAGACTCGTGTTTTTGTAGAGGCCCTTTGGTCATTACTATATGAGAGCCCCTGTGATGACAGATCCGGATATCCAATTTAATTATAATGAACACAAAATTTAGATTAAATAAATTCTTCATTTTTTTCAGCACCTTCCTTTAGGCTTATTTAATATTAATAATAAAATTATTTTGCAACAAAAGGCCATCTGAACAAACGATTGAAATGATAAGGTACAATTCAAACGTGGGAATGAGTAAAGTTGAATGAAATTGTGACTAAAAACATTTAACGTTAAGGCTGATGTGATTTGTGAAAGAGAAGTGCTTTCCTAGTTCGTTCTGAAGAGGAATATTTTCTATTTGACTAGGTAAGAATCGACTAGATTAAGGCTCGTGAAGAGTCAGATTAACAGTGCAGGATTTGCTGTCGTCGAATGAAAGAATTTGAGACACTACTAGAAGACGAGGAAGGACCAGCTTCAGACTTCTACCGTCGGAAATATTCGTCGTAATTTTCGACTTTCTCTAAGGTAGGATTGACTTGGACGAAGTCGACTATATTGAAGCTTGTGGCGAATCGAAATATCAGTGTCGTGTGCAAGATTCACTGACTTCAGTTGAACGAAATTAAGACTGTTGGAAGGCGAGGAAGAATCAGCATTAGATGTTGACCGTCAGATTTTTCATCTGAATTTTCGAGTTTCTGATTGCTGAAATAAAATGAGGAGAATTAATAGAGCAAATTATGGCAGAGTACTTAATAATTGAATGCAGTAAACAGAAATGGTATTGGAGTGCCCAGATGTGACGTTTAGAGTCTAAGGCGACTTGTCTAATTTGGAGGCTAGGCAAGAAGAAACTTAACGCTCCGAAACTAGTTAAAAGCCTAGGGATAAAAAGAGTATTACAAATGAAGAAGGAACCAGTTTCGCTTACAATCAGAGTTCTTGCATAGGAATTTGTTAAAGAAGTGTATGTGAACCGCCTTCTTAAACTCGTGCTGGGGTAGGAGTCTAATTTCCGTAGGTAGTGCGTTAAATACCACAACAAGAAGGACAGCACTGAGAAAATACATACATCTTTTAAAATGTACTTAAATCAAAAATACGACCGGACAGTGGTGGAACTCTTTAACCAATACAAAAGGAGGAAAATACAAATTGTAAGGCAAGTGGAACATATCTCATTCTTGAAATTATGTTTAAAATTTAATACTATACCTAAATGCTTTAAATTTAGACTACCATTTCAGCTAGATAGAGTAGGAAATATTCTGAAACAAGAACTTTCTATACATTTAATGAAATCATCGATAAAAAGTCAAGAAAAAAGAAAATATGAACTAATTAGAGAAAAAACTAAAATAAGGTCAAGGTTGCTCTTGATATTACATTCAATGGACCTTAAATGTATAGAGGATTTCACTGATAAGGCTAGAAATAAAGAAATTCAAAAGGTTAAAAAGAGACATGATAAGAAACTAGAAAACCTGGGAATCCATAGGCCTGGAAGAAATATTCCAAACGATTCTTTTGTGTCGAAACGGGTAATAAACTTATCATCTATGGATCTCAAAGATAATGAAAAGAGAATACTTAACCTGGGACTGAACACGGCTGTTCCTATAGAATACATACCTAAGAATGAAATTATTACCGAGACAGTTAAAATCGCACAATTCCTCCCAAGAAAAGATAAAACTAAATTTGAATTGGATGTTGCAAAATTAGTGTTAGAACATAGGGAGGATAAATGTAAACAGAATTATGACTTGAAAAGATTGAGTTCCAATTTGTTATCTAATAAGGTAATATGCCTTAAAGCAGATAAAGGTGGAGCAACAGTGCTAATAAACCAGAGGGATTATGATGATAAGATGTACGTACAATTAAATAATAAAGAAGTTTACCATAAAATAAATAAGGACCCAACGGACAAATTACAAGGTGAGGTTAAAGCTTTAATTAATCGAATGATTGGATCTGGGGAATTGGATTCAGTACTTGGTAAATCATTAATACAAAGAGATTCACTCTCTCCCAGAGTGTATGGTCTAGTTAAAATTCATAAACAAGATAATCCACTTAGGTTAATTGTCAATGTCCAGAATTCTCCAACTTATAAAATGTCCAAATTTCTGTGCCATAGAATAAGAAAATACACCTATTTTCTAGATTATACATTAAAGAATACTTATCACTTTACTGATATTATTAGTAAATATAAATTATTAGAGAATGATAAACTGACAAGCCTGGATGTGGTATCTATGTATCCGAACATTCCGGTACAAGTTGCATTAGAGTGTGTCCAATGTGTCCAACGTTGTCTAACGGAATACCCTGAAATACTAGAAGGGAGTAAAATGATGTTAAGTAGTATTATGGAAATGTTTAAAATTTGTATGTCCTCTACATACTTTATATTTAGAAATGAATTCTACCTTCAAGTTAAAGGTGTTCCTATGGGACAACCATTATCAGTCCCAGTCGCTAATATTTATATGCATTATTTAGAAAAAAATCTCCTACTTAGATCTCCCCTCAAACCAAGCTTATATTTAAGATTCCTAGATGACATCTTCCTAATTTGGAATCACGGGGACAATGAGTTGGAGAATTTTCTGTATTTAGCTAATCAACTGGGAGAGGTAAAATTCACATTGGAAAAAGAAAACAAAGAAGAATTATCGTTTCTAGATGTAAAATTAAAACGAATGGGTCAGACATTAGAGAAAGATATTTACAGGAAGGATACTTATTCTGGTATCCTCCTGAATTATTGCTCTAATCACCCGTTTGGGATGAAAATAGGCATTCTAAAATCTATGATAATAAGAAGTCTTAAAATAGTGGATTTAAAATATAGGGATAAAGAACTGATGAAATTGAAAGAAATATTCAGGATAAATGGTTATCCGGAAAAATTAACTGAGAAAATCATAAAGGAGACATTATTGCGATTTAATAGAAGAATAACCCAGGAGAAACGGGCAGGAGATTTAGATAATCAGAATGAAGATAAGCACAGAACTCTGTTTCTACCAGACTCCAAATTAAGTAGAAAGATTAGGATATTAGCAACGAAATACAACATAAGAACAGTGTTAAGACAACCAGTTTCAATAGGCAATAAGTTACCGAATCAGAAAGAAAAAATAGAACAGCTCAGCACATCAGGGGTTGATGAGATACCGTGTAAAGATTGCAATCTTAGGTATATAGGTGAAACCATGCGTCCAATAAAGGTACGTAGAGGTGAACATAAGACTGCATGCAAATACAGACATAGTCATAGATCAGATCTAGCCAGGCACTCAATGGAGACAGGTCATCAGATAAACTGGGACGGCTGTAAACGGATTGCACTATGTAACCGAAATAGATTAACCAGGTTGATTAGAGAATCAATTGAAATAAAATCAGGAATGAATGTCATGAATATGACATGTGTAGAAAAATCATTAGGCCCAATATTTAATGAAGCCTTCTCGAATGGAAAGAAACGTAGATTAGAGGAATCAGAGCTAACAATAAATCTAAATAAGAGACCGCGACTATGAAAGAAAAAAAAACAGAACGAATATAGATGGAGTTAGAGAGAGGTAATTTGGCTAGAGTTATATATATATATATGATGAACATTTCACTTATATAAGATGTGAGAGAATTCCCCATGTTGTTGCTTATATGTTTATCTAAATATATTAACAAATATGGGTATCTATATTTATATATATATATATATATTTCTGCAGATACATATATATGGATGATTCTAAATATTCATATAAGATGTGGGGTGAACTCACATGGTTGCTTAAATGCTTATCTATATATACATAGATAGCGTGTGGACGTATGTATAAATGGATATTTTATAAGATGTGGGTGTGTGTATATATAAATATAAATAAGTAAAAATAAAATTTAAATATAAAAGATTGCTGATTTTATATATATATATATATATATATATATATATCGTATATATATATAGTGTATACACGTAGGTATAGATATATATAATATATGTATATATATATATGAGGATATATAGATATTTATAAAAGATGTGGGAAGAACCCACATGGTTGCTTATATGCTTATCTATATATACATAATATATAGCCTATGGAATTATATGGATGTTTTTTATAAGAAGTGAGTATATATGTAATTATGAATAAGTAAATAAATATAAAATTTATTATATAGGTATATCCGACACAGATATTTTAATGGAGAAACTAATTTATATAGGATATGAGTATTAATGTGTATTTGGCTGAGAGACGATTTCGTTAGTGTAAACTCCGTATTCGGTCTTGTCAAAACGATAGAATAATACTCTATAGACTTTCAACAGTTTTTTAATCTCTCTGTCTATAACCGATTGCAAGCAGGATGGAATTAGGTGAACTTGGGGGCATGTGAGGATTACTGCAATATTGAAATCATATTGAATTCAGGGATAAGTTTTTGTATACATTTGAGTATTAGAGACTAGGTATGAAGACCGGATATTAGGAAAACAATTAAAAATACTTTTAGAATTAAAATATATATAAATATATCTGTCTTGAATGAGGATACCACATTTGTCACAAGTTGTGTTTTACTCCTGTGCGTATTGTGTCAACCCTGAAGATGAGACTGGAAATGAGGTCTCGAAATATTTGGACAAAGAACAATGGAAAATCTTGATCCAACGTCATTTTCAGACAATCAGCTAATTGAAGGCTTAAAGAAGAACGGACAAGTGAGAACCCATCAATTGAGGCCAAAAATTACATCATCTGAAGATGAAGGAAGTTCAAGATTTTACCGACCTATGAGTGCTATCAATTGTCCCGCACAAGAAAAATGCGGTCAAATCCACAACAAGAAGGACAGCACTGAGCAAATAAATACATCTTTTAAAATGTACTTAAATCAAAAATACCATGGTGGTTTTGGAAAAGAGTTAGATTTTGTTAAATATATCGAGAGTATGGTTGGATTGAATTGGAGAGTTGCTATTGTGCGTAGCGTAGGATTGGGTTGAGTGAGCAAAATTTGACATTGACAGGCAAATTATGATCTTATAAATGAAAGATGACTCGTATGTATCGGGTAAATCATAACGGGACAAGATTTGTCAGGAACAGGCGTTCTCGATTGTTCTGGCTGAGAGGGAAGACACTAGAAATTTAGAAGCGATCTGTTCAATGGCGTAAGAGGAGACTAAAGCGAGAGAGAAATAAAATGTGCTAGCATTGGAGATAAGAGGTGGGACATAGGCTTTAAATAATATTAGTTGCAGAATGGGGTTATGTTACTTGTAGCAGATCAAACTGGCCCACTTGAAGAGTTTAGAAGTAACTTGATTAAGATGTGGGAAGAAATCTTATGATTTAGAAAGGTAGATACCAAGGTGCTTGACTGAGTCAATTATTTCAATATCATGGGAACCTTTTGCATTTGGAAGAGAATAGAATAGGTCAGAGATAAGTTTCATCAAACGAGTCTTATCGGGATTTAGTTTAAGACTGAATCTGCTGAGCTGAGAGTTCAACAAAGATAGAAGCTGAGTGATTAGATGAGGAAGGGTTGGGCAATATTGGGTTACTGAATAATATTGCCATGTCATCTGCATATTTGAACAGGTTGTCATCAACCTGCACCTGTGCGAGTGTTAAGTTGAATAATATAGGACCAAATACTCGACCTTGGGGGACACCAGATCAGATATGGAATGACCTCGAGTGACTATTTCCGACTTTTACAGTTGTGTAACGATTTCGATGATAGAAGCTGGTTAGATTGAAGACGCCGCTGCAAATACCATTGCTCAATAAGGCGGATTCAATTGCCGAAAACGATAATGAATCGAAAACCTTAGATATATATAGGAATAGGAGAGTGCATTCATGACCTTTAAAAATAGAAGGGTAGCAGTGATTAAGGGCACTGACTAAGTTGGTGGAAGAGGAGCGGCTATTTAAGAAGACATGTTGATCATCAAGGCGGCAGAAGTTACCTCGTGTCTTAATGAAAGAGTAGATTAAGTTATATAAGACCCTGTCGAAGGTTTTAGTGAAAGCATGGACGATAATTATTTGGCGGAGATCTTTAAATGAGGAAAAAGTCGGTGCCATTTTTGGTATAGGAGAGATCGTCGAGTTAAGCAACTCCGGGGGAAGATATGTAGTTTCAAGGCATCTGTTGATAAAATCAGCAACCACAGAGAAGTGGTTCCAACCTAGAAGAGCAATCATGCTGACATTTTGGACTTGTGTATCAGTTAGTTTTTGATGATTGGGAATTTTTATGGGAGTTTGGAGCTGTTCGAATGCGTCTTTCGATGCCGAACGTTTGTTGGTTGGTTAATTGTTTAATGAGCTCATTGATGCATCGGAGTGCGAGAGCGCAAGCAAGTTAAGAGGCGCGTAATCTAGAATTGCGCGCAATGTTGTCACGTGCTTAAAATAAGGTTCTCAAATTGTTCATCGTGGGTATATGCTGAATAAAGGTGGGAGTATAAGACGTTATGGACATTGGAAAAACACAAAGAGAGGTTGTCTGGGAGGATTAAATCTTTCTAATTAACTTCATCACACAGTCGGCTAAATTCTTCCCAATCAGTGAATCGTCTGAATGATTGAATGTTCTCTCTTTGGATAGAGGATAAAAGAGGAATAAGAAAGGATACCTGGCTGTGGTCGGGATTAAGTAAGATCTGATTTTGAACATTCGTCACTTCTTTGTTGGAGAGGACGCAGTCAAGTTGGTTGTTTCCTCGGGTAAGAATGTGCAAAAATGGATTCGGTAGGTTGTCTGCAAAGAGCCGAAACAGCGGATGATTTAACGATGTCAAACGATGTCAGTTAGCTAGAGAAAGGTTAAGGTCTCCCACAATGATGTATTTATCTAAAGGTTGAGAAAAAAGAGTTGACATAAGTTGGGCCCCGCGAGTGTCGTCAATTATTGAGAGATGCGGAGGCTTATAGACAATGCAAACATATTAGCTTTGATATAGAATCATTAGCTGAAGTTAAAAGAATTCAAGTCCTGGTGAGTTAGATTTATTTAAACGTTTAGGCATGAGAAAGGATCGGACATAGGTAGCCAGACCACTCCATTGGCCCAAAGCTCCGTCGCTTCGAATAAGGGTAACAGATTGAGGAGGAAAAGGTCATCGCGATGTATGGAAGGAGACAGCCACGTTTTAACAATAAATGAAATTGATTATTTTTACATGAAGAGTCGATCGACCTCCACATACACCCTCATGTTTAAGATATGTATACTCATACATAACTTAGTCATCATTATTCGGTTTCTTGCCGACTTTTCCAGAACGAATTTCTCCATGTTATGCTTGTACTTCGTTAGGCTTCATTTGCATATAGTGCCAATCTCTTCTGTTGTGTTGGATTTACGCTTCACTTCTTTTTCATCTTTGTTTGACCCTTCCTCATTTTCCCACATATTCGAGTCAGATCTCACCTTGGCATCTTGTTACTTCGATGGGTATCATTTCCCTATCTCCTCTTGCGTCCAGGTAAACTGTGGAATGCAGCAATCCAGTGCTCCCTACCCTTTTTTCCATTCAATTCTATGAATGCATTTTAATCATTCATAAAATTACCTCTGAATAGCCTCTCATAAAACGGATTCAGACAATTCGTCTGTTCTCGTCGGTTATGTATACATGTGACGCCAACTTTAAATAGGAAGTTACGTCGCATTTGTACCTAGATCTTCTAGATTTCGTTGGAGCTGAGCGGCTGATTTCGTCTCGCAGTGCTCCTACATGCCAATCGAGTGTTTATAAGAAGATCTCGAGGGAACCTCAATGAACCTCCACAAACAAGCTCCGCTATGGATGTTCCTAACTGTGCTCTGTATCTGTTTCGCATTGCAAGCAAAACTGTTGGAAAACCGTGTATCCAACTGTATTGTAATGCAGCCTTCATTTCCCTGTGCATCCTCTCAAAAATAGCATTAGCTCTGGGATTTTATGCACTTGCCTTTATCACTTGAATTCACATGACATTTAATGACCTGAGAAATATTTCATACATAAATTGCCTATCACGACCACTAGTTACCCTTATCAGTACATGGTATCGTAACACGGTTACGCATATACATAAGGCTTCCTGAACAGTCATATTCTTTGGATTTGCAACTTTAAACTGATGATTAAATCGATCAACCATTGTGAGAAGATAATTCTGACCACAGATTTATGGCCGTTTTACAATATCGATATGTACATGACAATTTTTTTCACTTCGGTCTAGAGATTTCGCACAGTAACCGCTTATCTTCGACCTTGATGTGTATAAGCTGACTTCTTAGCCAACAAAACTACTAAAGGATCAGAAATCTGTGTTTCCACCAATTGTTGGGCAAAATCAGTCGAGAATGCAATAGAGCCGACGAGTGGCTCCGATCAGATCAAATCTGTATCTGATAAGTATGGTCTGCTGCGAGTGTCCGTCACCACATTCTCTTATCCCGAAATATCAGAAATGATCAAGTCTGCTAGTCGGGTTATTTGTGAATTTACCTACCGAGAATAATTAAGCCTGTTGCTCTTACCAAAGATAATTCGGCTTATGATTAGTCAATATCTCGAATTGTTGTCCGTCCAAGTAGTGCTCAAAAATGCAGCATTGTAGCATAAACCGCAAGTAACTCCTCCCCAAGTGTATCATATCGCTCTTCACGATCTTTGAATTTCCTACTATGAAATCCTATCGGTTCGACGATACCATGCTCTCTTTTATGTAAAACTGACCCTATGGCCACATAGGAAGAGTCTGTGACCATCTCAAACGGCTTATTCTAGTCCATAGGTTCTAATGTGCTTATTGCACTCAACAGGTCTTGTGTTCTGGAATTTCTCCTTGTCAACTTGGCTAAAATTAATAGGCTAGAACTTCTAGATCACTTCATTTCGCGCACCAATTGTTGAGTGTTCCATCGTGTTTCATCTTTGATAACACAGTGTCCAAGTGCTCTCGATAATCTTCCCGATATTAACTACGTGTGACGATGTCGTCTATGTTCACTTGGGCAAATGGATAGTCCCGAACACATTCTTTCGCTAGACGCTGAAATGTCTGACTTACATGCTTCAATCAAAATGGCATTCATATGAAAATATGCGATTCACTACCAGGAATTCGCACTGCGAAGTGTGGTGTAGACTGTCTTCATTGGTACTTTATAGTATGCTTTCTGCAGGTCTTGCGTAATGTAAACCTCATACCTTATCATATCCCTGAGCAAAGTACTCTGGTGCGTTGCCGAGTTCAATGGTCAACAATTACCACAAACGCCCGTTGTCTCGATTCAGGTATGGTAATTAACATTGTTAGAGAAGCAAATTTGGAATCTGAACTGACTGCAAGTTCCTTCCTCCCGTAGTCGCTCAAGTTCTTCAATAGGGATCTGTTGCATTTTCTGCGCTAACTGCTGAGCCTTAGGCGAAAAGGGTAATGACGCTCCCAACTCGATTTGGTTTCAGTTTCTGTTTTCTGTTCATTCCACTTGGTATTGAGTGGTAGAAACGCTTCCAGGTATTTCTCTATAACTTCCGTTAAGTCATCGGCGACGACGGGGCTGGGTAGGCGAACTGACCTTCATCAATTAGTTAAATATTAATTTTGATCGGCCAATAGTCAAAGTCTCTATCAGCAGCCGAAACCTGCCCTTCACGTTTGGCACACGTGCTCTCATTCCGTCTCAACACATTTAGCATTAAGTGTTATTGGGTAGTTAGACCAAACTCGAGGCTTCACATGAAATGGGATGATGGATGTGTCCCTTTAGACTCGGCAAGGTTCACGCTACCAATCCCGAATTAACTGGCCTGTGCCCGCCGAACGTCAGGCCGGATTTTCTATGGCTACGGGCCACGTATGTTTTGTCGTAATTTTGAATATTTGACTGTGAAGCATTTGAAATGTGAGTTTGTTTTCGCTTTATCAGCGTAGTTTGCTTCGATATGATTCACTTTGTTTATCGTGCGTTCTGACATATTTCTTAGAAAAAGGGAAGTTGCATTTCAATACCAGTTTACGTTAGCTATTTGTCTGTAAATTTAGGCTTCATACAACTTAATCTGTTTATAGCATTGCAAATTTTTGCTTTACTGTGAAATATAATTTACATGTTACATTTTTAATATGATATTAAAAAAAGTTGCTGTTTGCCTTTGTGGATTATAATTAAACACTGACATACGCAAACCGCATGATTGCGTACCACGGTCTATTTGCATTTCGCCAATATATATGTATATATATATATATATATATATATATATATATATATCCTGCCTAATCATCATAAATTAAACAATGATGATACTGTTTGGCTACAGACGTTCTTTTCTACGTTGTGCTTTACTGCGCGTTTAGTGTTAAATGTATAATGCTGTTATGAGAGGAGGCGTGCCAGATCCGAAGGGTATGTTTCGTCACAAAATTGTGAATTTAGTGGCTTTGCGACAATGAGGCATCTGTTCCTAGTGGTTGACGATGACTGCTTAAGCAAATTGATAAAAAATATGACATAAATGTTAATGTAGAAAAGCATAAGCCAGTTTGATGAGTAATGCCTACCATTTTAAAATAAAATTTGCTTGCTTGAAATAAACATCAATCCCAAGCTTGTTATTGTCGCAAATATGATCTGGATAATTTAATAATTTGTTCATGTGACATACTTCGAATTCTTCAGTGTTCTGAATCACAGTAACAAGCACAGCAAACGGGCAGAGTGAGTCGAAAAGTCAGAAGAAAGAGTTGCCTAAAATATTAGGCTTTATTCATCATATAATGCAGATATACATGCTAAAAGACAAAGCAAAACATGTTAGTATACGAACGGTGTGAATATAAATGTGTGTACAAATAAACAATCATATCATTCTCCTCCACTGCGATTTGTAGCGTAGCGTCAGAGTCGGAACAAGACTGTTATAGTAACAATTCAAAGAGGATTGAGAAAACATAGTATTTAAACATTTCCACTTCGTAAATTATAAGGATGAACACGTTGTTGTTGATTTGATAAGGTTTTCGAGATTCTCTGATAGGTCACGAGCATTTGAGTTATCCGTAGATTCACCATTTGCCTTAACATTATCATTATCGGTATCGTCATTATAGGAGGTTTGTTCATCAGCAACAACCGGTTCATTTTCACGGAGTCCCATATTAGTTCCAGCTTCATTCATCAGTGCGTCGGAGCCTTTCGGGGCTAATTGACGGATAGATACTGTATCTTCTCTTCCATCAGAAAAACGAACATGCGCATAGTTAGGATTGCAATGAATTAGTTCAACTTCTTCCACAGAGGGGTCATATTTAGAAACTCTAGCATTCTTCTTGAGTAAAACTTTGCCAGGAACAGTAAGCCAGGTTGGGAGTGTGGTACCAAAAGTCGACCTTCTATTGTGTCGAAAAAGACGCTCGTGAGGAGTTTCTTTGGTAGATGTGCAAAATAAGGAACGGATTGAATGTAATGCGTCCAGCAGCACGCATTCCCAGTTTTCAACTGAAAGCCTTTTTGATCTGAGAGCGAGAAGGATCGATTTCCATAAGGTACCATTCATTCTTTCTACCTGTCCATTTCCTTTGGGATTATAAAAAGTCGTTCTACTCGAAAGTGAGGGGACCCCTGCTGGCAAATTAAGAAACTCATGAAGTGGGGCCGGCTTACATCCTCAAAGGTCAATACAGTAAAGTAAAATTAAGTTACTCGAAGCTATACCTTTTTCCCGAAGAAAATTTTGTACCTCGGTCGACATGAAGGAAGAACCTCTGTCTGAGTGAATGTACGAAGGCATCCCAAACATTGCGAATATTTGACACAGGTGAAGTATGACGGTGTGACTGCTAAGGTCAGGACAAGCAAATGCAAAGGGAAATCGAGAATATTCATCGATGACTGTCAGTAGATAACGATTACGAGTTGATGAAGGAAGAGGTCCTTTAAAATCGATAGATAACCGCTCAAACGGTTGGGTAGCTTTGATTAATTGGCCTTGAATTGCCGAAGGAAATCTGGGCTTGATTTCAGAGCACACTTCACAACTCAAGGTCATTTTTCGAATTTCATCAATAGAATATGGTAAATTACGAGATTTCACAAAGTGGAGCATACGAGAAATTCCAGGATGACAAAGAGAATCATGTATTTGTTTTAAATCCAGTCCATTTAGAAGCGCACCACAACAGGATCGACTTAGTGCATCTGCTGCTTTGTTATCTTTTCCGGGTCTATAGACAACATCGAAGCTGTAAGGTGATAATTCCATTTTCCAGCGCAAAATTTTATCGTTCTTCACTCTTCCCCGATTTTGATTGCCAAAAATAAAGGAAACAGATCTTTGATCAGTGACAAGTTTGAAATGATTACCCAAAAGCAAATGCCTCCATTTTCGAATAGCTTCAACCACGGCATAGGCTTCTTTTTCAACAGCTGAGTGATGTTTTTCAGATGGCGTCAACGTCCGAGAGAAAAACGCCACGGGTCTTCCATCTTGGTTCAAAGTGGCAGCAATAGCTACGTCCGAAGCATCAGTTTCGACGACAAACGGAATATCACAACGAATAGAAGCTAGAGTTGCTACGGCTAATTCTTTTTTAAGATCATCGAAATTTTGTTTCACAGAGACGGGCAAAGGAAAAGTTCGATTATGGACGAGTGAGTGAATTTTATCGGAGAAGTTGGAGATCCACGGCGAATAATAAGCGAAAAATCCCACAATTCTTTGTTGCGATTGCACATTCGACGGTGGTGGGAGATCTTGTAAAGGCTTTAATCGGTCAGGATCAGGTTTAATTATTCCATTCGATATTTGAAAACCAAGGAGAGTAATTTCTTTAGCTGCGAAAATGCTCTTTGATTCATTTAAGGTCAATCCATATTTTTTAGCGGCATTAAGAAATTTGTTGAGATTTGTTTCGTGTTCAAGCGTATCTCTCCCGCAAACTGTCACATTGTCCACATAGACAAATGTATCTGTGAGATGTTCCTGTGCGATTATATGATCCATAGTTCTTTGGAAACATGAGACACCATTCGTCACTCCGAAGGGAATGCGACGGAATTGAAACAAGCGTCCACACGCTTCGAAAGCAGTAAATACCTTTTCATGTTCTTGGATAGGTATCTGGTGGTAAGCGCTTTTGAGATCCAAAGTGCTGAATATATGATATTTTGAAATGGTTTCAGCCATTTGGTCTATTTTCGGCAAAGGATAGGCGTCTAAGAGTGTGAATTTGTTGACCGTTTGGCTGTAGTCCACAACCATACGTTTCTTGTGATTCTCATTCGATACCACGAGAACTTGTGCTCTCCACGGGGATGTTGAAGGTTCGATAATGCCATCAGAAACTAATCTGTTTATTTCATCCCGGATAAATATTTCATCCATTCGATTGTACCTTCTTGATTTCGTAGCAATAGGCCTCCAGTTAGCAGTTAAATGGTGGAAAAGAGGCGGGGACGTAACAGATGCAGGTTTCAGTAAACTGACGGTGAATGACGATTTATGACCACCAAAAGAGATATTTACACTTTTATGCAATCCAAGGAAGTCATGAACGAGGAGTACGTCAGTACAAAGATCAGAAAGTATAGATAGCTTGATATCTTGATAAACACATGATTTGTATTGAATCGACACAAAACAATGGCCTTTGGTATGACTCGAAAATGAGCTAGACGCCATGGTTATTGTTTCTTGAGAGGAGTGAATTTTCCAATTATTTTTCAAAACGAAGGCTTCTGAAACATAACTACAGGAACTGCCTGTATCAACGAGAGCATGACAATTTATGTTATTGACTTCTAGATTTATTACACATTTGGTGAGACAATCAGGAGCAGCAGCTAATACAGTTGCAGATATGGTAGGATGAAGCGTCGAAACCACTGGGCGGTGATTCTTAGAGCGACATACCTTTTGAAAATGTCCTTTGTTTCCACAACTTTTACAGAAGGCGTTTCTGGCCGGACATTTCCATCTTAAATGATAATCGTACCCACAAAAGTCACATTTTTGTTTAACAGCAGCAACAAGATTATCTGTAGATTTATCGGAGGTTGATGAAGGACAGAGTGGCTGAACCGTTGCAGTGTGTGCAGAATTCAAACAGTTTTGATATGATAATGATTGCTTTTCCGCCATTTCGAGACCACGTGCTTGATCAAAAGCCGCTTGAAAATTAAGTGAGTTGTGTTCTAAGAGACGTTGTCTGATTGAATTGGACTGGATTCCATTAATGAAGGCATCGCGCAGAGCATCGTCTCGATTTTCCTCGGCCGTAGTTGGTTTGAAATTGCATTCCCTAGCTAACGATTTCAGAATCTGAACAAATTGATCCAATGTTTGTCCATTTTCTTGTTTAGTAGTCGCGAGTATATGACGAACAAAGACTTCATTTTTCGGTCTGACATAGAGATTCATTAGAGTTTTGATAGCATGATCATATGTATCACAGTCAACGATGTGTTCATATACGTTAGGAGAGACGTAGGAAATAAGAGTGTCTAATTTATCCGGATTCATGGATTCGACTGATTTTAGGAGGCCACAGAATGTACGATACCAATGATTCCATTGTTTTGCTGCATCTGGTGCACTAGGTTCAACATCAAATCTTTCTGGTCTGAGTAGGCGTTCCATGATTGGGTTATATGATGAATAAATTGTTCTGAATCACAGTAACAAGCACAGCAAACGGGCAGAGTGAGTCGAAAAGTCAGAAGAAAGAGTTGCCTAAAATATTAGGCTTTATTCATCATATAATGCAGATATACATGCTAAAAGACAAAACAAAACATGTTAGTATACGAACGGTGTGAATATAAATGTGTGTACAAATAAACAATCATATCAATAAAAAAACTTGTATTCAAAGGCGACTATTTGGATAGCCAACAATAATTTGAAGTAGAGTTGATTATGATTGTGCTTAAAGGCTCATTCATAATTATGAATTTACCAAGGAATCGGCGACATAGCGTTTTTGCATCACACACTAGTTACCAGAAAGGAATTTGATTATAATTTTGCTCTCCTTAAAAGGCAGTACCTAGTGATACTTTTCCTTAGTATAAAGGCTCATTCTTGGTATATTTAGCATATTTGGCGTACAGGTGCCTCACGTGGTCTCGGAGGATTCCAGCGGACACGCCCAGCTTTTGGCCCAATTACTCTATAGCTCTATTCTTTGAAAAGTGTAGCCCTCACATTTTGCTATTGGAGTTATTTCCACGGTTTATAACCGGAAATAACTATTTATCTCATTGATAATAATCATTCGTACAATGTAACAGAACTATTACCAGTCTCATGGGCTGATGCGTTTCGATCTACTATCGTCATTATCAGACCACGACGACAAACTGAGTAATGAGGATCAAACTGATTTTTATGTGTATTAGGAAAGCAAAGTTAGACATGTAGTTCTCACCTCAAGTACTGGAATTATTCAAAGACTTATGCAGTATACAGAAACCTTATAATGGTGATTTCTTTTAAAATATCATTCTTATTTATAGTTTCATCCGTCAGGAAATGGACGATCCAGGTTATTATGACGCGGAAGAGGACTACTACGAGGACGTAAGTCGTGCATAGAACTATGCTGCGTTGTTAAAATCATCGAATGTTTTATTTCTAGTCATAAATGCAAAGCCAATTATCAATGCTAGCTGACAACGTATCCTCGAGATTCGTTAAACTGGGCTTCTTGGTTCTGGCGCATTCAGCTGCTGTGACGGAGGATCTACACAATGTGAACCCAGTTTTTGTTCAACAGTCTTGTCTCTGGCGTAGCCATAGAAATTTGCCGTCTTATGACCGATGGTTACGGGCTAGTCAGCCCAGGAATGGTAGCGTGGACCTTGCCGGGTCTGATGGGATACAGGCATTATCCGGTTTCAAGTGAAGCCTCGAGTTTGGTTTAATTACGCTGTGTTAAATGTGTGGTAGCAGAATGAGAGCAAGCGTGCCAGACGCAACTGGCAGGTGTCGGCTGCTCGAGGAAACTTTGGCCAATGGCATCTGGGCAGATAGTACCATTAAGCGTTGGTGGGCACACTATCTAAGAGAAGAAAACCAATAAGTAAATATTGGTCGCACTCCGTACACAAACACTTCTGGTCGCGTTAATACCTATAACGTATTACACACAACTTTACTACCATCGGTGGTGTTCATCAGGGCTGTTCACTTCCCCCTTTTTGTTTAATTTTGTAATTGACGTTATAATGCATGAAACACTCTTTCATACGTTCAAGATACAGGTGTTGAAGTTCTCTCTGGCGAAAGATTAGACGATCTTGACTGTGAGGACGATATCGTACTATCGTTCCACAGTCGAGATTCTGCTCGTGCCACTTTGAATAGATTGAAATTAGCACCCTCTAAATGTAACAAACTTTTGATGGATGATCATCATGATCTGCCTCTGCGGAGTGAAGATCTACACATAGTTGACAGAATTACAGACCTTGGGAGCTCTGTCAATAACTTGGGAAATATTTCTGACGAGGTGAGTATGGGAATCGCGAAAGCTGGAGTAGTTTTCTCAAGCCTCCGCAATTTATTGAGAAACGTGAATATGTCACTCTCCCATAAAGGTCGTGTTTACTATGCATCAATACGCGCAGTTTTATTATACGCTAGTGAGACTTTTCACTACAAATTCTATGACTTTAGACGCTTACAGTAATTTGACCATCGTTGCTTGAAGAGCATAGCACATGTGGGTTACCAACAACGAATAACTAACGCTGACATCTGTAGACGTGTTTTTGAATCGGACAAAAAGTGCTCCTTGTTTGAAACTCTAATAAGGTTCCATCAACTACGAAAGCCCTCGATTCGATATCCCAGTAAAGCATTGCTCTCTCTTGTCCAGAACCAATTTGGCGTAGGAAACAAAGTGGGTAGATTTTAACGTGGTAGAAACGGTTAACCTCAACTATTTCCAAATTGGGTATTATACGACTCAGTCGTCTGTCAGGATCAGGTCCGCGTGCGTATCATATTTCTGCGCGATTTGGCATCGAGACGAGCTCAGTGGTGATCTTGTTGCAGATGTCTAGTAGAATCATCTTCGTAATTTTCTTTTCTTAGTAGGAAAAAGTTAACTGTGAGGCTTGGTTTTGTGTATGATGCGATACAATGTTGCTTTACCCTAATGCTGACTTCGCCATAATGGTGTTGTGGAGAGGTTTAGTTTGCCTCACTTCTGTGAGTCATCTAGATAAATATGCCCATAGTAACTAAGTACTTTTTATAATGAATCTCTCTTAAAAAATGTGTGCGTAAATTATTGTTTCTGTCGATATCAATTTTTAAAATTGCTTTTTGTGTTTCTCTTCTTATGGTTATTTGGCTGTGAAACATTAGTTACTAATGGATTTTGTATTTCTGTACATGATAATGATGATGATGATGATGATGATGATGTTATTTAAGTAAATATACTCCTGTTAACTCGATTCTTGCCATAAATCACCATATTTAGTAATTTGAAGTTTGGTTTTACCGCGCAAATATCACTGTGTAAAATCAGTCGTGATGGAATGAAAGCAAACATGGCAGAGGAACGAGATTATACTTTCCGCTCATGCTGTCTTTGTTTTATCCTTCCAGTCATAATTGAACTGATTTGTTATCAAGTGCGCAACACCTAATAAACAATAGCATATATATTAGTTCTCCGTCACAAACAGTATGTAACTGTTGTTATGTATGCGGTAAATCATATCTAATTTCAAGCTTAGTCGACAATACTTATTCGTATAGGGGATTGCATCGCCCAACTGTCTCATATTTTTTTGAGCATAACGCCCATTCTTACTGATGGGTCACCAGTAAGCACGAAACAGGCGTGCATATGAGGTTACACTTTCCGTTCATGCTTACTTTGGTTTTTCCTTCTGGTCATATTTGAATTAATTTGTTACTAGGTGCGCAACACCTAATACAAGAATTCCAGAGACAGGAGGAAAGTATTGACTGTTTGAGAAGTCACTGGGGTGCATATGCCTCAAAATCTGATACTCTTCACGGAATATATAGTGGGTATAGGGCGTAGTACCGGCTCCTATTGATGAGTCGCAAGTAAGCACGAAACACATATGCACATTAGATTATATTTTGCGTTATTGCTGATTTTGATGTATCTTTCTGGTCCTACGTGAACTAATATGTTACTAGGTACACAAGACCTACTGAACACAGCCGTATGAGATGTCACTTGTCTGCCAATGATTAAACATCATCGGAGGGAAATATAATTCACATTCCACATAGCCGATCCCACCTACGAATGGACGACCTGTTCCGTTGCTTCTCTCGCAAATTTATTAACAATTGACGGAGTACGCATTTCCTACTGCATCGGCCGACACGTAGTATAAACTCATTTTCCTTTTTTCCGAGTCTTGCAGAGCATATATTTGGAAATATGTGGTTTTACATGAGACTGTAAGTCTTGGCCAGTATACGGGAAAATGTCGTACCAAAATTGAAGAGTCATCATCGCAAACATCAGAATTTTGGATATAAGGCTGATTTGGAGAAATTAAGATGTTCTCGAACAGCAGCGTTCAAAAGGACAGTCGCTCTTACTCTCTAGGAAGAATGGTGACTTAAAAATCGTCGAGCTGAGAATTGGCGTTCAGGTTCTTTTTAAGGTCCAAATTAATAGTTTTTACTGTTATTCAAAATGTGGGCATGTTTTCTGTTCATTAAACAATCATTGATTCGTAAGTGGGGTTAACAATTTTGTAATGATAAACACCAATCCAATTGTTTCTACGTAGTCGCACAACAGCAAAACTACCGTGGGTCACGCATTCCTTGATCATCGTCAGAGTTAGACGGCAAACTAACAGACGAAGTTCAACCAGAAATAGCGGTTATGGAAAATCGGATATGCAGCTCTCACTCTTAGAAGGTTCGCATACACTCTACATGAAAACAGATGGCGGGTGTACGGTTAGATGGCCTGGAAGCACCACCTGCTAGACATATCTAAGCTCGAGGCAGATGGAACCACTGATCCCTCAGCATAGGCAAACTGTTGTGCCACCGATTATGAACAATGGGATTGGTTGTGCTAGTAGTGATAACGATTCTTTCAATCAGATTTGACATAACTTGTGTATAAACTGCTGGTTAATCCCTTAATGTTGACAATGGAAGGTCAAAACGCGTCAGTACATGTTACTGATGCTGGTTTTGCTGTTGTGCTGATGATTAGGTACAACGGAATTGGTGTTTATACCAGGCTTGAAACCCTGATCTCAAGAAAGTGTTTTTGGCATATATTTTTCATAGTTACTTCGTATGTCTATACAGCATTAACCAATGCACATAACGCGTGTCTGATATTTCTTATTTTTACAGGAGGAATCAATGAATGCCGAGCAGAAATTCCCACGTTGCAGCCTTCTTCCACAGATGTGTACGTTTTATTGATACCATTTCTGTTTATTTGTATTTTACTGTGATTTATTGTTTTGTTCAGCCATTTTATAGTATAACTTTGACTGAGAACCGTATAAATTGGCGGTATGTGGATCACGTGGGCCCAACCACTGGTACTGACCTCGTCGCTGCTATTGGGTTAGTGCCATTCTGCTTCGAGTGAAGCTGCGTTGTTCAGTGTTACCATGCAATTATCACACAGCATTCAATGGGAAGTGATGCAATAAAAGCAAGTGAGTCAGTGACAAGTTTTGGCGCCTTACGCGAATTCGCCATTGCCGCGTAAAGTCTACACGTCCCGAGATTTTGATTTCCTACTTCCGGTTGCAGATCGTTTACAAGGACGAAAACCGAAACAAGATAATCAACACACTAGGAATGGACAGCCCGGTGTCTTGTACAGTCCAAATGCGACAGTGTTTTCTCTATGGATATTCAAGTCAGACTATGTGAGCGAGTCGGCTATGTTGAAATGGAGCAGTTTGTGCTGTTTCGCCAGGCTTTGACTACTACGACGTGTGCCAACCCGGGATCGTGAGGAGAAGGCCTCGACATAATGCAATAGTGTTGCTTCAGATATTGTCCTGTATTTTGTCTATTTGATGACGCTTTTTTAAGAGACTAGCACAACCGCTATAGTTGTTTTTGGTATTGTACATGCAGCGTTGAAACGAATAACCATTCGCTATGAATTGATGCCTCTTTGTTGAAAACAGATCAGACACAACCTTTGGGGGTGCGCTTGAAGATGATAGTATAGGTATCGCTTTATATATATATATATATATATATATATATATATATATATATATATATATAATATAAAGTTGGTTTGTTGCCGAAGTCACATTGTCGAGGGGTTAATGATGTCTTAGCTTCACTTGAGCAGGTTTACACATTCGTCTAGGAGAGTGTACCGTCCTATTTTCCCACATTCTTCACCCAAATATATAGTGGTTAAAGGGCGTAATACCGGCTCCTGCTGATGAGTCGCCAGTAAGCACGAAACGAATGTATAAACAAGATTATAATTTTCGTTCATTTTGTCTTTGCTTTATCATTCTGATTCATAATTGAAATACTTTGTTACTTGGTACGCAACACACCTAATACATACTTGCATATATATTAGTTCTCCGCAACAAGCAGTATTTAACTGTTTTATATTGAATTGAATGATGTCATGATTATCGCGAAATGTGATTAGTGATATCGATTAAGTCCAGAGTGTATGAATTTACCGGATTAACAGTTGTTCAGAAATAGTTGTAATTCTAAATTTTGGGGAACTAAAGCAAAGATTGAAACTCATCGTGTTGGTAACATATACCAACTCGGCAACCATAGTGTTAGTACTACGTACCTTTTACGGTATCATAATATTGGTTTCGGGTAATGACACAGTTGCCTTAGTTTTGGTACCCGATATATATTGAAAATGCATCTTCGTTGAGAAGTGACAAACAACAAATTGATAATTGATAGTACATACTGAGCAATTGCGTTGACCAATACAATTTTGTCGATGCTGGCAGTCTGCTCTTTAACTTTGTGGAATGAAATCGAGTCGGCACCAGTTGACGCTGTTGCGGCCAATTCATGAGGGGTCATCACGCAATGAAGATAGAAAGATGTGCGCTCGAAACCGTTGAACAAGTTGAATCGTCATTTGTTCGTGACAGGTGAACATGAATTGCAGAAGGATTTACCTGATTTTCGGATTGCGTACCGAACTGTCTGAATCCACTGTCATCATGATTTTTCCAGATATTTCGATATCCTGGTACGGATATCTTTTTCAATGGCAAACACATCACCCACTAAGTTGACAATCAGTATGTCAAATGGAAATATTAGTTTAAACTGCCCCATTTATACTTGTTGTTAGATCTCTTAAGCATAACGTTTTTTTAAATGCTAGTAAAGTGTATGTTAAATTGGTTTGTGTATATGTCTGCATGTATACACTCTTCGCAATGAGATTACAGTGATTTAATGACAATTACTGACAACTCACTAGATAAGCGTACGTCATGCCTGTGTGTATGTGTTCTCATTTGTTTTGAATTGAGGAGTAATCAGTTAATGCACGTGTACACTCATCCCAGTGAAATTACAGCGATTTAGCAACATCTGACTATTCACTGGATAAGCGTATGCCACGTCTGTGTGATTGTGTGTATGTGTGTGGGCGTTTACTTAAGAATGAGAACTAATGTGTTACATGTAATTACAGGCACGTGTAACAGTCATTCAAGTGAAACTAAAATGATAACTGTCACTTCCTAAATGCACAAGTCAGACCTATTTTACACGTACTTTCCTAAATGAAGTAATTACGAGTGGCATTCCGGCGAGGAGGGACCAAGATGCTATGAATACAGTAAATAATTAGGAGATAGTAAAATTAAATTAGAAACGGATAAAGTGTTTCAATAGGGTAGAAAGTTAAATTAAACGGTTCGTAAGGGAAGTTAAAAGTTGCCTGATAGATAAAGATACTAGTAATAGTGCAAAGAAAATTTGCCTTTTAAAAAAAATCCTTCCCATCATGCATAGATAAATGCTTGTTAAGGACGCTATACTAACCACAGAACGTAAGATAAAAGATAAAATAAGATAACAAGTAATACAATTTAACAATAATTGATTGCGCGGGTGGTGGTAACAATGATTTAAATCAAGTTTGCGAGCTTGAAGTAAACATGATCATGGAAGGTCGAAACGCGTCAGTGCGTTGCGGCTGGCGTTAGTTTTGTTATGTTGTTCGACGACTGGTTAAATACAATGGGATTGGTGTTTAATTGAAGCTCGCAAACTTGATTTAAATCAAAGATAATAAGTAATCAAGGATGAAATTATAAGACAATCAGATAATAAATTAGAAGATATTGAATTACTCACCCACCACCTCTATAAGTTAATATCCATCCAGTGTTGTAATTCTTTTACTCGAGCGATTTTCTGATCCAGATTCGTGCAATCTTCGTTTCCTACCATTATTTAATGCTGTATTCTAAATAGGACCTAGTGATTTTTCTACGGCTGTTTCATTCATTGTCATTTCTCGATTTAATTTCTATGGATTCTCTAATCGATCTTGTCGATCTGCTACGGCCACAAATTGATATACGTCTACACCCATCCCAATTAATTGAGTGTCCTGTCTCTACTGTATGGCGTGCAAGATCCGATCTATTAACATGGCCATACTTGCTTTGAGTTGATGATGGGCTTTTTGAAGCACTGTTTTCTGAGTCCTTAATTTCTAGCATCAATTTAGTTTAGGACAGTGAGAACTCCCCTTTTTCTCACTGAAGAGCTTGCGTAAGGAAAAAAATATTAAAATTGTAGCGACGTGAAACATCCTTATTTTTTTTTGTTTTAAATTAAATTGTGCCCAAAATTAAGCTGTCATGTAAACACTTTAGACAAGAATGCGGTTGCCATTTGTGCATTTCCTTTAAGTCGATTGCAAATCTCTCTTTAATCATGATGCTTCATTTTATCTATTGCTCTGCTTATACTAAATCTATTCATATCATTGTAATGCTCTTTCTTCTACTTTGTTTCTACATTTTTTCATCATTGTTAACGATGTAGCTGGTGCCTCGACAAAGTTAAGCTCATCCAGTTTTGCCAGTGCTCTAATTCGCACACTCGGTGCTAAAACTAGTCAGACTGCTGCTAACAAATGCCCTCCGGCGATATCGCGCCAGGGCGAACTACAGCCAGACGACAACACGATTGGGCATGCGGTCCCCAAAAGTCATGCATCCGTCACACTTTCTATGCACACTGACTCATCAGCGTATGCTAATGGCTGCGACGATTTGGCATCGACTGCTGTGGACTTTGATGATCCATCGTTGACGGAGTTAGCTGCGCAACAATTGAGTAATGCAGCACCGATTGGTGAAGATGAGAACAGTGTCGTGGCACGTCCGCTTGTCTGGATCGAAGGGCAATTGTGCCCGTCTTCTGACTTGCCTCCATCGTCTGTTTCCTCTTCTCCTCTCGCTTCTGTTCACCCGAAAATGCGGCAAACAGCATCTCGTGGAGGGGTTGCAAACAATTTAGCTGCCCATCTCCAAGCGCTTCGGGGTGACAAATCGCGCAGACCCTCTGCCGGTCAGTTCTTTATGATACTATTAATTAAAAAATTGGAATTTTGGTACATGTAAAGAACCTCACGCATGTTTAGCTATTAACCTGAGTTAGGAACGACGTTCTCTAACAGTCAAGACGTCGTTTTCAATGTCCTGCTGAATCTATCTTCCAGACATCTTGCGTGGATCCGTCGGCGACAATCCTGTGAATAGTTGTGACAATCTTTAACGTCGGAAAACCTGGACGTGGACTACTGAGTTGACCTACCGGTAAAGTTGTAATCATGTTAAACTAAAGTGGGCGTTTTAAATTTCACTTTACGTGTTTCAAAGAAAACTGTCACACGCAATTACTAATTTCTCTTTTATTCGAATTTTTACTTTAGCGTTCAGAAGATATGGTGGTTGGGCTTTTGGTGGTATGAGAAATAGTCAGAACGGCGGTGATTATGATAGTGATGATTGCTTCGATCCTGATCAGGCTGCACGAAAGCCGTCGGCGTTCAATATGCGCACATCTATTCGAGGTAAGCATTACACATTTTTATTGATCGTATCTGTGTTTCGCATTCGATAGTCATAAAATTATTTGAAATCCGAACGAAGCTACTGAAAAGCTCGAGCCATTGTTATAAATATTCATAAATTATTAAATGTGCTACTTTTAGTTTCAAGTAGATAGTTATTATACAGCTAAATGATATGTCTAGAACTGACTAAAATTTAAATTTTCGAACAACGTATCAACCATTGTAAACGCCCCGGCTTCAAGTAAATGCCGTACGACGTTACAAACTCGGTTAAGGTGCTCTGAATAGAGATTAGTTACTGATAGCGGGGCCCTTAAGAGGGCCTGGTCGTGCGTTCTCCTGAATTATTCAGAGTGTGAAGATGTCGCTGGTTACACCGCAACAAGATGAGTCACGGATGTAGCCAATTGTTGGTGAAACTATCAAATCACCAGCGTAGGTATTGACAGCCGACAGAACGCACACGCGTAACGCAAAGCAGAATGCAAATGCAACAACTGACTTGCATGGTAAATTGCCGTGCTTAAATAGCATGCCATGCCTACTTGCACACTATTGGTTAAACGGCAAGTTTCACTTTTTTCTCATTGGTGCAACGTAAATAAAATTTAATTTAATTTACGCAATATGTCGGCCATTAATTTGTGCCGTTACACCATTAAACAACCATTGGTTGCCTTGGTGGTTGGAGAGAGAGAGAGAGATCGTGCTACTATGAGTTAATTTATCAGGATAGATCACAGAAATGAGGCAAACTAAACCTCTCCACAACACCATTATAGCCAAGTTAGCATTCGGGAAAGGCGACATCAGCAATACAGCTTCCTTGCAGATTTCACTGTATCACGTCATAAACAAACCAAACCTCGCAGCTAACTTTGCTCTACAAAGAAAAGAAAGTTACGAAGATGATTCTACAAAACATCTGCAACAAGATCGCCGCTGAGCTCGATTCGATGCCATATCGCTAAGGGTTTCTAACTACATCCTGGCAGACCAGAAGTATATTTATAGAGAGTGCGTATAATATTAAAAAATTTAATGGGCACGCCGCTTTTCGACAATATATGGAATAAAACATTGCGGGACGGTGATATAAATGTCTCTGTTCCAGAACTTGCCTTAACGTAAAAATATTATCTATACAACCTCGTCCTACGCGGAATCCGGCCTGTATGTGATTCACGTGAAGCACTAAGATGCCGTAGGATGATCGGAGCAAATAACCTAGATACGACCGGAGTCAAACCGCGATGGTTATCGCACGAATTATGCAGACATGCTTTCGGGAATCGGAACTGACGCGCGTGGCCAAAAATTGATCTCTAAAGTGTTCAGCCCACCTGTCCGGACTATTTATTTTATCGGTTATTAAATCGTTGTTACTATCATTTATAGTTTCACTAACTTTAAATTTTATCGGACCTGTTGCGCGGATAAGTTGGAACAAATAGCGACTATTACCTGACGCGAAAGCCACTTCTATTTCTTCAGTTTTTCTTGTCTAAAAGTTTTCGAGATCGACTTTTAGACTGCGCTTAAGTTGGCGTCTTATATTGCGACGGGTATTATTATGAGTCGAGCCAGGTGGAATTTGGCACCTTATTTCAAGTATGTCCACAGATTTTACAGAGAGCCAGTGATTATTTCTACGAGGGCCCGCAATGTCACATGTAGTAGTACCTGCATTGTGCATAGTGGAATTTATCTTGAACTAAAGTATATTCGGATTTTTGCCATCCAGACCAGTTAGATTATCCTTTAGAATGTTTTCATAATTTTGTCGGAAGGACGGTTGTTCGAGTTTGTCTACGTCAATTTGGGGTTTACTCTTAATTATTTTTCCGGAAAATTTTAGTGCAAATCTACAACGGATAAGTGCATGGTCCTAGTCTACATAATTGTTCCAAAAAGAACGACAATCCTGGATGCAACCACGCCATCTATAACTAATTGCTACATGATCTATTTGAGTCCACCGTTGTCCGGGTGCTGGAAGACGCAATCCAATTGTATTTGACCAATCGTCGAATACAGTCTGTCTGTTCGTGCCTGGATAGAAATTGTGCAGCCAACATTTCCAGTCATGTGCAGTGTATGCGAGAATACTAAAGATTAAAGTTGCATACCTAATTTTGATTTCCATATTTATGCTTTGCGGTTTCATCCTCGCTAGTTAATTTTCCGTCTTACAACTAGCTAAACACAATAGGATTTAAAGAATATATCTATCAAAAATGACAAGTTTATACAGGTAGTTATAAGCAAAATTAGAAAAAGTATAGGTATATATATTATCTCACAGTTTTGGTTTCCGCAGACGAGATACCTCCTATTTATGTTACTGCGCATGAATTCCGCGTTGCACTTATCATGAATTTTCGTGAGAATTGTGGCAAACGGTGCCCACACTACGAATTGGAAATAATGACTTCGTGTTCTTTAACATCCTATGTTTTACTGCGAATTTAACGGTTAGCTAGCAGGGATACGTTCGTCCTTAACTTCTGTTGCATTGCAGTTGCTCGAAGCTTTCTCATGAAGCCGGTATCAGCTTTGTATGTGCCATCTCCGCGGTGCAGAGTTTGTATTCATCTTAAACGATTCCCGTTGGCCTCTAGTTAACCTTGCCGCCATTCTATGTCGAGTGTGGCGCGTATGGTTAAATGCTTAAGCGAAGGAAATCGGGAGAGCGTTCTAGCTTGAGGAGGGAAGTTTCAACTTTTAATGGCTCTTTTGTGTTGGGTCACTTAAGAGAATAAAAAATTTGATCAATTATAACTACGGTTGAGTGATCTGGCGTTCTTTCCCAATCCGGACATCCCAATGAATTTTCTACATAGTTCTACGACAGCGAAATATCAGTTATTAAATATCGATTTACTCCTTGACTATCAATCTGTTTAAACAAAATGAGAAGTCTTTCGAGTTTGATGTTTCGGTCACAAATGCAAAACATATTTGTAACTTAAACTGTAACATTTGCTTGAATCGAATTCTCAAATATCTCATAATCTTTGTTTGTGAATAAAGTATTCTACATTTCCTGTATTTGTGCTCATTTGGTCTTCTTACTAAGGCGGAACACTGAGGCGAGGTAGAACAAGAGGTCGTCCACCTGGAAGAAGACCCAGTGTACCATCTGTGGGTGGAGTTGTTGCGTCCGTTGACTCTAATCGAGGAATCGGAATGAGTGCCGGTAACAGTCGCCTGTCGACGCCTGGAAATCGATTCGCTATGAATTTTAAGAGGAGAGCTCGTCGTGCCAACAGTTTTATTGGAAAAAAAGTGAGTTTGTTTGCACGTGGTGAATATCATAATGATTAGTTCGTTGGCAGGCCTCTTTGCTCTCCAATTAGTAACAACAGCTGCTTCTTGTTTCAGGGGGATGCAGTTTCCAGAATAGCACAAAAGAAAGTTGAAGCGGCATTAACACGCACATTTAGAGCAGCTAAACTACGAGTGTAATTTAGGGTAACAAACTTGCCTTTACCTGCAATAAAAGAGAAAAAGCCGTTAATGTCGTCTTATAATATTATTTACCAAGTTATCGATCAACTTACGTAGGCCGATCGACCAGACAGTTTATTACTCGAATGAGAGTACATTGGAACTTAAACTCCATTTTTAAATCAAATGGTGAATACATGTCTGCAATTGCGCAACACATCATCGAAACAACGCACGTATGTTCTCCAGACGTAGCATTTAAGATAATTACTGAATGCAATAACAAAAGGGAGCTAGCCACATACGAAGCCTCATGGATAAACAAATTGCAGCCGGGTTTATGCAAGCAGAAGAAGCATGTTCAGGCATTGAGCTTGAACTGGAGGTGACGCACACAATTGATTTTTTGTGCCCTTATTTCACATTCCATGCACTTGTAGATACATGAGACGAATATGATAAAAAGCGGTTCTTGTATCTGATAAAATTTCAATTTATTTTTTTGCACATGGAAAGGGTACTATGATTGTAATCGAGTCATATTTATGTATTGTGGATTTGACCGCATTTTTCTTGTGCGGGACAATTGATAGCACTCATAGGTCGGTAAAATCTTGAACTTCCCTCATCTTCAGATGATGTAATTTTTGGCCTCAATTGATGGGTTCTCACTTGTTCCTTCTTCTTTAAGCCTTCCATTAGCTGATTGTCTGAAAATGACGTTGGATCAAGATTTTCCATTGTTCCTGGACCGATATTTCGAGATCTCATTTACAATCTCATCTTCAGGATTGACACAATACGCACAGGAGTAAAACACAACTTGTGACAAGTTGCGAACCTAGTAACAAATTAGTTCAGTTGTGACCGGAAGGATAAACCAAAGGCAGCATGAACGGAAAGTATAATCTCATGCACATTCGTTTCGTGCTTACTGGCGACTCATCAGTAGAAGCCGGTATTACGCCCTTTAACCACTATATATTTTGGTCAAGAATGTGGAATAATAGGACGGTACAATCTCCTAGACGAATGTGTAAACCTGCAATAGTGAAGCTAACATCGTATAGTCTATGACAATGCGACTTCAACGCTAACTCACACTATAATATATATATATACCGAGTCTGTAAGGTGCTAACACTATGGCTGTTATTTTAGTATTGATACCTTTTTGAAATCGATGAGTACCGGATACTAACTCTATGGCTATTGTGTTAGTAACCGATACCAACATTATTGTACCGAAAAGGTACATGGTACTAACACTATGGTTTCCGAGTCGGCACATGGTACCAATATGATTGATATCAATTTATGCTATAGTTCACCGAAATTGAGAATTACAACAATTTCTGAACACCTGTTACTCCAGTAAATGATGAGTCGCCAGTAAGCACGAAACGAATGTGCATGAGATTATACTTTCCGTTCATGCTGCCTTTGGTTTATCCTTCTGGTCACAACTGAACTAATTTGTTACTAGGTTCGCAACACTTAATACATACTTGCATATATATTAGCTCTTCGCAACAAACAGTATTTAACTGTAATCTATACGCCGTTGTGTTCTAGATGTTGCGTACCTAGTAACAAATATGACCAGAAGGATAAACCAAAGTCAGCATGAACGAAAGGTATAATCTCATGTACACATGCGTTTCGTGCTTACAGTTTGAGTCAATTGTTAAATGCCGAATTAAAAAGGAAAAGACGTATTTAAAACCAGCAGTGAGAGCACCACATCAAAGAAACGTACACACACACCCATATATCTTCTTTACTGCGGCTGACTCCTTTTGGAGGATAAGCCGGCTCCAATTTCATGGAGTTTCTTGGGAATTTGGTACAAGTGGTGTCCCCTCACCATTCGGCTTTTTGATCGAGGACGCACCTCTAGCCTTTGCACATCCAAGCGCAGTCTGCAAGGCGGCAGTAAGTTGCATGGTTGCCGGTGGCTGTTGAGAGCTCATTCGCCATTCGGAAGTACGGGGTACTGTCCAGGAGTCCATGTAATCCTGTGGCTGTTGAACCCTTTTGTGGCGGGGAACACACGCCGAGTCATAGTGCCGTCGTCGGGCTCATGTGGTATTTTATAGGAGATCCGATTGCCGGTCGGAAATCCACCACGCCCTAGTGACACCACCGCCATGGCCCCGTTAGCCAGCGTGATCGACCATCAGGATTGCCGTTGACACCATATATATATATATATATATATATATATATATATATATATAATAAACTATATAATAGTTAATGTGTTTATATCTCAATTTGTTACTAGGTTCGCAACACCTAATACATACCTGCATATATATTAGTTCTTCGCAACAAACAGTATTTAAGTCATTGTTTGTCTGTATTTGTTTTATCAAATATCATGTCAGCACACTGTGTGACGAGTCATTAATTGTCCGTGTTTGTGATTGAACATGAAAAGACACTGACTACAAACAAATGTAACGCTCTGCTTTAATGAAATATCCACTTTAATGCCCGTGTGTGCAAATAAAACAAAAGGAGTTATTGTAGATGAATTATCCTAGAAGAGCATTGCTCTTTACTTAGCACTATGACCACGCGTAAATTCTAATTATACACTGAAATATTGTTCTATAAATGTATAAATAAGAGTTTTACTATAAAACGGCCTATGTAAATGTGTTTTACTACATCACCCGTCGCCAAAATTGACGTTATCCACGTCAAGTTTAATTCGAATTCGTAGATCAGGTTTTTGTTCTCGTTTTTTTTGCGAATGCTCTTAACTAATTTCTGTCATGGCACTGTGCTTTTGATGTTCTGACGTACTGGTTGTCGTTTGACATGATGATAACTCATATCCTTTGTCGTTATCACTTTTCCTTTTATAACTTGGGTCCACATACGGAGCTCAAATGTGGGCTTCAATCGATCGATGGAAATTGGTTTATGATATTCGCTGAAGTTGAGACCACAATTTGGGACCACTCAATTTCCGGGTGAGGCCTGGTGTACTTTGACTTCAGAGTGGACCGTACTGCACCCACTCGTACATAAACTTGCTTACATGTGTCCATGTCCGGAAATATGAACCGGCGGGTGGTTTTCTCTAGTGGGTTGTGACCACAGACTGTTTAGAATACGCTTGATTTCCGGTAAAGTGCCATGTAGTCTGTCTTGTTGTACCAATGGAATTTAATGTTTAAATATTTGTTTACTTTTCAAACTGTTGACAATTTTATGTACTCTGGGATGCGCGGATTTGAACGATTCATTTCTCACGAGTGAAAAAATAAGCGATTGTCACTACTAATTAAAGTACGTACAATTTAACTTCTGACTGAATCCAGCAAGGTATATTTCGCTGGACTAATTATCAGTCCATGCTTTGCCGAAAATAAAGGTTTAGGGAATACTCGATGTAGACCCAGTGAAACTGAGATTTTCAAAGCCATGTGTTTTGATTGACTGTCCGTTTGCGATCTTTGACTGTACGTCGGTGTTGCGTGTTATTGGGAAATTGGGTGTTCCCAAGGATATCGCTGCACCAGTATCAACCACAAACGCGACCCGCGGAACTGGATCGGTATGAAGCTTGCACGTCGCGGTTTGTTTAGTGACGGAGGTAATACGCACTGGTCCTACTTCATCTGTTATTTTCTCTCCGTGATTGGGCCATCGATAACATTCACATATAGAGTGCCAAATCGGCAAGTATGCATGCAATTTCGAGTGGCATATACCAATTTACAATTCTGTGGTGACCACTGGAGTTCACTGAGCTTATGGCGAACGTCCTGGAGGTTTTGTTAAAGCTGCTCTGTGTATGATATGGTGCTGGTGGTACGGTGAGTAACTAGGACCTTGTGATCGGTACGATGAGGGCCTGCAACTCTGCGAACGATGCAATGAGGAGCATCCTCTAGAGGTAGTTAAGATTGTGCGATTTCTGCACAAAGCGTGTGAACCATTTGTAGTAAGTTAATCGATGTATGACTAACGCATGGAATAATCCTGGCGCAAAGGCAGTCTTGAATTCGAGATGCGTACATGTTGAGCCATTAGCCTGAAAACGAATAATTCCTCCTGGAAAAGTTGATGGCTTTCATGAAAACAGCTCCGTGCGACACCATCAAATCATTTGCCTCTTGAAGGATCTTCTTAGTTGCGAACCTGGATTAATTGAAATTACCTGATCTGCGTTTTGGCTTACTTCATTTTTTTCGTGAAATGCATCTGATGAAGATCTACGGTAAAGTAGATCGAAATATAATGCAAAAAGAAAATTACTGGAACAATGGAAGCTGCGTTAGTCAAAACGCAGATCAGGTAAATCATTTGCCTGACGGTGAACTCACCTGAACAGTGCCTTTCATCTGCAAAATTGTTGAAGCATTTGAATGCAGTTAGTGCACCTACAGATTTAGTATTACCATGCTTGACGTTTTACCTCCGGATAGATTTCGCGTAATTAATTTATTAGAAGAAGCGAGATTGTAATTAAAATACATAGCAATAGCTTCGAAAAGCATGCATAACTAGCAAAGTCGCGTTCATAATTCGAGTAAATGTTGAGCGCCACAGTGGCACACGAGTCAATCAAACAGGACAATAGTATTCTGGCGCGGTCGCCATTTCTAACAAACGTGCACGATAGGTCCCTGTTCGGGCGCCAGCTAACAGACTGTCTTTGGCTTCAGAAGGCAGGGATGGCGTGATGGATGAAGTCTCAGACTCCAAAGCAAATGTGCCCTTGTTCGTGCCCCTTACGCGAAAAAAACAAAAGAAAGTACTTGACGTGTTCCCAACAAGGTAGAAACCAATCTACTTCATTAATTGCCTTTGCTATCGGATGCAATAATTGGGTTATGATGACAACCTATATATATATATATATATATATATATATATATATATATATATATATTTATATATATGAGGAGAGAAAGAAAGTAGGAAATAAATGGTCTGCTCTCCTAAGTAGAAGTCTATATGGTAATTTTATGTATTGTCAGATACTTTCTTCAGCTGAAAATGCAAACCTGTCAGATGTAGCCAAATTGGACGCTTTGCAATCTGACGACACTTCGTTTTCTGCTATTGGAAGTTCTTCAACAACTGCAATGCATCCGCCAAACCCGTTGTTGGACGATTTTGACGAGCAAAGGATTGTGCGCAAACGTACTTCTCGCTTGACAGATTTTTCGCTCCCAAGTCTTAGTCTAATCATGTATGCTGATCAACTTGTCGACAAAGAAACCGGCCTCCAGGTGTCGAAAACGACAAATGCGCGAACGTCTACCAGCGGCGGTATGGACACTTCCTCGCGTCTTAAGGTGGCAGCTGGTTTAGAAGATCTGGATCTTGATGTGTGTGATATTTTATTTGAGCATTTCAATGTTTTCCATTTTGTTAGCATAAATGTGTTCAAACTGTGGTGTTGTCTGTATTGCTTAAACAAAGAATTGTTACTACCGACTGCGCAATCATTGATTTTTTACCCATTTACATGTGGTGTGAAAGCTGCAAACAGTTAATGTTCGTGACTGAATTGAAATTGTGCAGCCGACATTTCCAGTCAAGTTCAATGTATGCAAGACTGCTGGAGGTGATAGCCGCATATCTAAATTTGACTTCCATATATATTCAATGCGGTTTGATCCTCGCTAGTCAGTTTGCCGTCGTACTCTGATGATGATCATGGAAGGTCGAAACGCGTCAGTGCGTTGCGGCTGGCGGTAGTTTTGTTATGTTGTTCGACGACTGGTCAAATACAATGGGATTGGTGTTTACTTCATGCTCGCTAACTTGGTGTTAATAATTATTGCCTCCAACCGCGCAATCATTGATTGTTTAGAGTGTGACTTGTTCAATATTTTATTTTGCATTCTTATGAAGAATACTTGAGCACAGTTAATACATGCAGTTCATTGGTAAGCCACATGCTGGAAAGGAATTATCTGAACTAGTCAATGAGTTTCTTAAGCATGTATGCATGTTTATGTTAGCAAGTTAGGTAATATTTTCTATCATTGTAGATGATATAAATCTTGGTTGAATTAACTCTATTGCTTTTAAGTTTGCCTACAGGCTTTGTGTATTTTCCAGTTTAAAAATCGTGGTGTTTGTATAAATAATTTAGACAATATGAGTGACGAGGCTAATAGGAGAATCGCAGAAGCTCTAGCAGCATTCTCCTACCTTCGTCAGTTATGTAGACACATATCTCATTTAGTCTTAAACTTCGTGTGTACAATGCATCTGTACGTGCAGAATTTGACTACGTTTCTTTAAATCAAGTTTGCGAGCATGAAGTAAACACGAATCCCAGTCGTCGGACAACATTGAAAAACTACCGCGTCAGTCATCTCTTACGAGTTGCTGCTGAGGCTACCGAGGCGTGCAAAATGATCAGCTGCTTCCAAATCGTAACATTGAAATTAGAGAGCGATGCGTGATTCTGTTGAAGTACCTACATTTAGAGGATGCGAATTTAATACCGTAAGACGGAACGATGACTGCTAATCCATTCAACGTGATCTACCGCTGGGGAGAACCACATCCTTTTACATATATTATAACAAAGAACTTCCCGATCACCTGAGTAAAACGCACCATTGGTGTCTGGATAGATAGCGATATACATTCTGCCTCGTGCTGGCAAGAGTCTTAGATCAATCTAACCTCCTGGCTGTCTGGCCTGAGACAACTCTGTGTTATCAGAGGTTGGAAATCAATAACATGTGCGTTCCCTGGTGTTGAGTAAAAGGGAAAAAGATAGCTTGATTTTTATTTCCATCATAAACACTAAACTTGAACTCGCGGCACTTTAATTGGAATGATAATTTTTGTCTTTTTATTTAGTTTTTAATTATTACATTTTTATTTGAAAAAAAAAATGTTCAAGGAACTAGCTAACTATCGGCAGCTAAATGGCTATATCGTCTTCTCAATGGTGAACAAAAGGAAGTACGGCAACTCTTTTCCGATGACATCCACAGTCGGATCGAACGATGCAGGCGCTTCTGAGCCGGGGAAAAATCGAGGACGGTCCTGGAAGGTAAGTTAATGCGATGTGCGACATTATTTGCCTCGCGAAAATATAATTCTTTTATTATTTTTTCTTTGTGCTTGTTTTTTTCTTCACGCTGTATTCTGTGTTGTTTGTGTCGTTTCGTTATTTTTATTCAATTATGTCTCATCCTTGTCAAATGGAAACTTAGCGGATATCTGAAGTTTGTTCAGGTCACCGTCAGTTGACTGTCAGAGGGTATTAATCAAGAGGAAAGTTTCCGAGCCGACTATTTCTATACAATCACTCTTTGATGTTCCATCACCTGTGGTCCTTGATTGACAGGGTCGATTGCGTTCATTCGGATTCGTCTTGTGTAAGCTAATTTAACATCTTGCTCTTCAGGCCACTAAGAAACAACTCTGGTGGATCGTTGGCACCACAGTAGATGCGCCATTTCTTGGCGAGATACTGTGATTTGCAATATTGGTCACTTTGTGCTCCGAATCGTAAAATTAATAACCAATGGACTCTTCAATGGGCAGAAATATGTGCGAGTCTAGCAGCTAACCAGGAGCTGTGGAGATGCTTAGTTAATACTGCTCTTTTCAAGTAGGCTTCTTTGGAAATCATAGGCAGATCTTTTTCTCCATATATATGTACGTATCTAATTATGAATGTATGTATAATTGTATGAATGTTTGCCTGTACGTATGTTGGTGTATGCTTGCATGTATGCATATTTAACAATAATTGTTTGCGCGGGTGGTGGTAACAATTCTTTAGATCAAGTTTGCGAGCTTGAAGTAAACACCAATCCCATTGTATATTTGTCTGTTTCTATGTATTTGAGTATATATATATATATATATATATATATATATATATATATATATAACTTTTATGTATAAATATGTTTGTCTGTATGCATGTATGTGTGTATTCATAAATTTAAATATGCATTTATGTATGTCAATGTAAACGCTCACGAGTCTTATGGCTCGCAGCCATAGAAATTCCGGCCTGTCAATCCAGGATTGGTAGCATGAACTTGCCGGGCCTTAAAGGGACGCAGCCATCATCCCGTTTCATGTGAAGCCTCGAGTTTGGTCTAACTGCACTGTAACTTTTTTGTTAAATGTGTAGTGACGGAATGAGAGCAAGCGTTCCAGACGTGAAGGGCAAGTTTCGGCTGCTGAAGGAAACTTTGGCCACTGGTATCTGGGCAGATAGTGCTCATCAGCCTTGGTTGGCAATCTTTCTAAGAGAAGGAAAACTCCGAATACAAACCATCACTAGGAATGGGCGACCTTGTGTTCTTTTACAGTCCATAAATATAACTATGAAATATACAACTTACAATGATTACATACTGCATCGGCCGTCGCGCAGTATAAAAAGGGTCGCCTTATCTGCTGAGGCGCGCAGGGCGGTGAAAATCCGAATATACTTTGGTCCAAGATAAGTTCCACTATGCAAAAAGCAGGTACTATTATATATGGCATTGTAGGCCCCGTAGAAATAATCATTTGCTCTCTGTAAAATCTATGGAGATACTTAAAACAAGGCGCCAAATTCCACCTGGCTCGGCTCATAATAATACTCTTCGCAGTCTAAAAGTCGATATCGACTCCTTTTGGACCAGAAAGACTGAAGAAATGGAAGTAGCTATCGCGTCAGGTAATAGTCGCTGGTTGTTTCAACTTATTCGCGCAGCAGGTCCGAGAAAATTAAAAGTTTGTGAAACTATAAATGATAGTAACAACGATTTAATAACCGATAAAATATGTCGTCTTGACAGGTGGGCTGAACACTTAAAAGATCAATTTTCTTGGCCTCCCGTGTCAGTTCCGATTCCAGAAAGCATGTCTGCATCAATATTGAGGAATGTTAGTCCCGAAGAACCAACAGTGGTGTTCGTCAAGGTTGTCCACTTTCCCCATTTTTGTTTAATTTTGTAATCAATGCTATTATGAACAACACTCTCTCACACATTCAGGACGCTGGAGTTGAAGTTCTCCCGGGAGATAAACTAGTCGATCTTAACTATGCGGACGATATCGTACTATTATTCGACAATCAGCATGCTGCCCAGACCACCTTAAATAGATTAACAGACGTTGTTCCGTCTTTCGGTATGAAATTCGCACCCTCTAAATGTAAGATCCTTTTACAGGATCACCCACCACTCACTCGAACGTTGCGACTGCAGAATGAAGATCTTGACATAGTCGACAGGTTTACATATCTTGGGAGCTCTATCAATAACGTAGGCAATATGTCCGACGAGGTGAGAATACGGATCGCGAAAGCTAGAGTAGCTTTCTCGAACCTTCGTTATTTATGGAGAAACGCCAATATTTCACGTTGCCTTAAAGGTCGTGTTTACAATGCATCTGTACGTGCAGTCTTACTATACGCTAGTGAAACTTGGCTTCTTAAAGTTAATGATCTGAGACGCCTACAGGCATTCGATCATCGTTGTTTAAGAAGTATAGCACATGTTGGTTACCAACAACGAATAACTAACGTTGGCATCCGTAGACGTATTTTTGGATCTGACAATAAGTGCTCGTCGTTCGAAAAACAAATAAGGCTCCATCATCTTCGTTGGCTCGGTCACGTTTAGCGTATGCCCTCACTTCGATTGCCCAATAGAGCTCTGTTCTCTCACCCAGCACCAAATTGGCGTAAAAAACAAGGTGGGCAGATTTTGATATGAAGGAAACAATTAAAGTCACTTACATCCATATTGGATAGTATAGGACCCACTCGTCTGCCGGGATGGAGTCCTCGTGCGCACCATAGGTCTTGGTTAGAAACCCTTAGCGATATGGCAGCGAATCGAGCTCAGTGGTGATTTTGTTGCAGATGTCTAGTAGAATCATCTTCGTAACTTTCTTTTCTTATTAGGGCAAAGTTAGCTGCGAGGTTTGGTTTGTTTATGACGTGATACAGTGAAATCCGCTTGGAAGCTGTATTGCAGATGTCGCCTTGCCCGAATGCTAACTTGGCCATAATGGTGTTGTGGAGAGGTTTACTTTGCCTCATTTCTGTGAGTTATCCTAATAAATTTACTCATAGTAACTAGGTATTCCTTCTCTCACTGATTCTCTCTCTCTCTCTCCATCGTAAATCTCAATAATAATTTTTTCTAAAAATATTTCTGTTTTCATTTATATACTTTTTTCACTCCTTATTGTTATATGGCAGTGATGGATTTGTCACTTTTGATTTTTGTGTGAATGTATTTTTGAATGCATAGACGTAATGGTGGATAAATCAATAATTTTTTAAAAAGAAAATTGACTCATCGGAATCTGTTAAGATTTGTTGAGGTATTAACCAGTGACAACTCAAAGTAAACTGTTGCGGGCATGCGGTGCAGACTTGCTTTGGCTATAATCGCATTTAAGAGAAGGAAATGTGAGTTAAACTGTGTCTAGGAACAGGCGGCTTAAAGATTATTTGCAGTTCACACGTTAGCATTAAACGACGGTTGAAGTAGTGGTTGATAGAGTGGAACCACCAATTTCGGTGTAATAACGCAGGTTTGCTTCTCATTTCCCCCCCCACATTTCTGCAACTATTCCTAGCGTTTGAGTTGTGCGTGTATTCACCTATGCGTGTCATTTGCTTGTGTTCAGGAGTTGTGGTTTGCTTTGCCTGAAAAGGAGCGCACCGAGTGGAAGGCAAAGGCGCGTCGCCTGCTCAAAATGGCGCAAGCAAGCCGAGCTCGAGCTATTTCCAAATCTAGCCGCTTGGCGGCCGAGAAGCGCCGTTTAACTGCTGCACTATCGCGTGTCAAATTGCAGCGGGAACCGGATCTGGTTAACTACGCTGCCTTCTTTCAATTGGCCGGGCAGGGTCTCGCCAAAATGGCCGATAGCATTGCTGATTATCAGGTGAGATATTTCTGACATCTACCTATAAACTTTTTATTGCCGTTTGTTAAAATATTTTGATCAGCTGTGCGCCGGCGGCTTTCATCACGATCCTCTCTGCAGTGTTAGCCAATCTTCGTTTTACGCTTATTGGTGTGCAATTCAATCCTACTTATAGGTTCATATTCGAGATGGTTTTAGTTATGTTAAGTTCTGCTCATAGGTTATTTTCTCGCATAGACTGCCAAGTCTACTGGTTTTTGAGTTAATCCAATGTTGTCACGCGGGTCGAGGACGTCAAGCTAATTTCGACAGTTCGTATTTGCATGAGCTGATAGCGTAATGCTAACTTATGAGGTGCGACACGGTATTTCCTGTGTCTTCCGAGGATGCACAGAGGCGATATTGTTTGTCTGCAAACAATTTGGCACAATTACACACACATAGAGCTTTAACCACAGTTTCCACTGATGGACAGAAATCTGAACAGAAGTAAATGGGTGAACTAATTCTCATTTAACTGTTTGTGTCAGTTATTACTGGTTATTTCGATATTTGGTGACTAGAAGGAGCATGGATCGTGATGACGACAACCGGCAAAGCTACTGGAAATGTTATAAACTGGACACGAAGAAAACTATTTTGGTGCCCCGGTTCGAGACCAGTCCGCGGCAAATACTGGCCAATTCGTGATAAGTTCCCAATAGGAATGAAACCGGTCTACCCGATGAATTGCCTGTTCCACACTATACAAGACTTAGTTTATACTGACAAATGTATGTACATAATGGGACAGGTGTTTATAGCCCCTCAAAATTGTTACTAGATGGACTTCTAAACTCGTACATTTGATGAAGTGGCAGGGGCCTACGTTGTCATGTGGAACCGGGAAGCCGTCGAGGTCGGTGTCCTTTAGTATTCTTAAGTTCGGCGGAATTGAGGTGACGAAGTATTTGCACAAGCTAATTACCGCAATCTGTAAGAGGAATCCAAACAAGTAAAAGTGTGCAGTTGTGATGCGTATCCACAAAAAAGAGACACTGTAGCAATCCTTCCACGTAGCGCAAAAGGTGGTCACGGTCTTTATCCTCAGGAGGATTCGGGAAATGTGAGTGAAGCGAACTAGGCTAACTTTGCTAGGATTTCGACTGGGATTGGTATTCGTAGACCAAATTCGTGCACTGCGACGCATTCTGATGTTGCGTAACCGGTTTTAGCGGTGCACTATTTTTACCTTCCTAAACTTCGCAACTGCTTTCGAGTCTGTCTGGCGTGTAATTTCCTCGCGAGCTATGCTAAATGATGCTGCCCTGTTCAAAATTGTTTGAGTGCTCGAAGACAGTTGTAGTGATTAATCGGAAAGGGCTTCTATGAACCTTCTAAAGTGGGCTCCGGTGTTCGACAAGGATGTGCCAATGCTCCCGCCCTGTTTGTCTATATTTTCGTTGTAGACTATGTTGTGGTGACCGTAGCAATTCCCAGAGTGGACATCAATATTGGTGGCCGGTTGGTTGACTTTGATTAGCGCTGACGATGCTGATCTGATGGCAGAAAAGGAAGACGCGTTTCAGAAAGTCATTAGTTTTGCTCAAGATGTGTCTACCAATTATGGTGTGAAGCCAAACGCATTAAAACGTGCTTTTCATCTGGTGCTGTGGATTGTATTCAATAGCGCCATACTGACAGTCGTGAAGAGTTCCACTCACCTAGGACCTGTGTTGACGCAAGACGAATTGGTTTCTGCCTAGATTGTCAGGCGTATTAGTTTTTTAGCTGGTGCTTGTAGAAGATTATGCAACCCACGGTCGAATCATCTGTCTGTTTTACCAAGCACTAAGTATAAATTCTTCAATTCAAGCATCCTGTTGGGTCTGCTTTACGTTGCAAAGACTTGGGAGATGGCGCAGTACAGGTACCCGCGCCTGGACAACTTTGTTGATCGATGTATTCGCTCAAGTTGGCTTAGTTCATTGACAGATGAACGTCAGGTGGCATTCGCCACAAGCAAATTTTACACGTCGACCAGTCCTATACAGCCGTTCTTTGACGCTCCATCGTCATGGAGCCTTTTCAAGGAACGTCGATTGCACTGGTTCGGACACTGTTTGAGACGACCACCGAGGCAGCTCGGGTGGTTAGCAAGAACCGCAGCGGAGTTAAGCAGTTATCGTTTAGCTGACTTCTACTATTCACAATATCGTTCGCTTGATCACGACGCACGGTGCACTCACTAACCAAAAAGACAATTAAAATTGGCGAAAATGTGCAGGAGTCTATCGGCAAACAGGGCTCTGTGGAGGTAGTGGTAGTAGTAGTAGTTACAGTAATATTATTATTATTATTATTATTATTATTATTATTATTATTATTAGTAGTAGTAGTAGTAGTAGTAGTAGTAGTAGTTACAGTAGTAGTAATAGCATTGTAATAGTAATAATAATAATAATAATAATTATTATTATTATTATTATTATTAGTAGTAGTTGTTGCAGAAGTATTATTAGTAGCAGCAGTAGTAGTAATTACTGTAGTTGAAGTAGTAGTAATAGTATTATTATTATCATTGTCAGTAGCAGTAGTAGCAGTCCCTTTAAGAGTAGATAGGCGATACTCTGTTGCCGTACATGTTCGCTACTTACTGCTTGGCGGTTGGTATTCTGTTAATATTTATATCCGCTACTTATAGATTGGTACAAGATACCATATCGGTTTTTTCTTGCAATTTTGGGGTCGCTGTGTATATGTGTTACTTTACGTTGGACAGCCGATATTATGTTGCTGTGCTTTTTTTATGAAAGGTGGTACTCTGTTTCTGTGGCTATTTGTTTGTTACCACTTCGCATGCGGAACTCTGTTGCTGTGGATGCGCCCTAGTTACCGATTCACAGTCGGTACTCTGTTTCTCTGGTTGTTCGTTAGTTATCACTTCGCATGCGGAACTCTGTTGCTGTGAATGCGCCCTAGTTACAGACTCACAGGCGGTAATCTGTTGTTTTGGTTGTTCTCGACTTGTTGCTTGGCTGTCAGTACTCTGTTTCTGTGGTTCGCTAGTTACTGCTTTACAGGCGATACTCTGTTTCTGTGGCTCGCTAGTTACTGCTTAACATGCGATACAAACAACAACAAACAGTATGTAACTGTAATGCGATACTCTGTTGCTCTGGTTGTTCGCTAGTTACCACTTCTAATGTTGCATGTGTTTAAGTGTTGTCGCCCCAGTTACAGATTCACAGTCGATATTATGTTTCTTTGGTTGTTCGCTAGTTACCGCTTCGCACGCGGAACTCTGTTGCTTTGATTGTGCCTTAGTTACCTCTTCAACTGCGATACTCTGTTGCTGTAGTTGGGCCCTAGTTACCGCTTCACAGTCGGTACTCTGCTGCTTTGGTCCTGGCAGCGAACTTGATTCTGTTGTTTTCTGCCTTGTATTTTTTTCTAGATTTAATTTTGGATGAGCAAACGCTAGCAGAACGTTCAGCCGAGCGCTCCTTACAGACGCCTCCGATTGTGTATTATAATAAGGCATTGTGAAAATTGAGTAGATTAACAGAATCACCGACCGATTATCTAAAAATGTGTGCATATTTGCCCATTCTTAGTTGCACCAAGCTGGTGCTAAATCTGTTAGTGTTTTGTAATTAATGCGTGTGTAAAGTTTACATCTAAAATATTCACTCTTCCTTTGTCGGCTTACGTATTTGCTTAGGGGCCAATCCATCTAAACAGTGTACTGGATACTTTGATGGACAGTCTTTTGGTGGCCATTCAACCGCTCTTGGGTTTAATGAATCACACCGGTTGCGCTGATCTGAAGGAAATTTTGTCCT